>ML807813.1:81000-96860 GCA_009831015.1 Picea engelmannii
CTTGCACATTTTTATATCATTCATTCATATTTATCTAATCTTAATATCAAAATTTTCTAAAGAGAAATTAAAACCATCCACCTGACTAGTCTTACAGATATATTCATTTATGTCTTCATACTAGGAAACCTTATAACACATTCAATCCATGAACTCAAGCATATACTTACATACATGGATATCCAACGTCCAATCTCACTGTTTGCAACCCTTTTTCCATGTCATTCACAAAAAATGGCATTTCAAACTTCCATACCATTCCTCCCTTGGATCGTACAGTCGTTAATATGACAAGTTCCATAGGGACACTAATAATTGTGTTGCCCTTTTTTTCATGGCAACAACCAACAAGAAACCACTCTTTCCCAACTGCTATGAAAGCATCCCCCCATTCAAAAAATATCAATAGGTAATTACACATTACCCAAGGAAGCGAGATATATATTCTAGTTTCTCTTCCTACCTCAAACCATTCATGGTCAAAAGACCTCTACCAAGGAAATCCTTTCCCAGATTCCCTCTCACTACTAATTGAGTATATGAGCCATACCCATATGGCCATCATCCATCTCTAGATGTTATCCCATTGGTAATATGAAATGTCCAAGCATTTTCTTTACCATATTCTGGATCAACTCCTTCATTGATCCATTACAATTTTAATCTCATAGGATTATATGTAAACACCTTTATCAACATTTTATTCATGTTGCTAGCTTTCCCGCTAATACCAAATCATCCTCAACTAAAATTTCCATCAACAAACCATACCATACAACCCACCACATGTTATAATATGTCTATTTGCATGTTCATAAATGCTCACTCATGTCAATAAGTGTTTACACATTTTGTACAGTCATGAGCTCATCACTAGCTCATATGTTCTTGTGATCTCACCTCTTTTGTGAGGACTATCATTATTTCACATAACTCCTTTTTATTTGATTAACCAGGTTATCTTAGCTACATGCTTCATTCATTACAGGTCAAGTAACTAACCTTACAAATTTTTCCATCAATCCTCTAATCATTAAGAACTACACATATATGGTTTAGTATTTTATTTGAGCAATAATTATTATTTCCAGGGATCCTATAAATCCATACTAAATTCCTTTAACCACACAAAATTTTCCATAAGGGTCTTAGCCCTTATAAAAACAACCATTACAAATTCTAGAGGCTCTAGCTGCTCAAGTAGATAGACAACATTACACTTAAATAAAACAACTCAACCCATCCATTCTTTGGGCTCATGCATCTCTATAACAAAAAAATCCATTCACATTCATCCACTAATGCTTATCATCATATTCTCAATTATGTAAGAGTAGCTATCAATCCATCAAGAAACAACCGTTATTTTGTCACAAAAAAAAATAAAAATAAGATTTCAATCTGTAGTCCTTCCTCTCAAGGAATTTGTGCAGATAATAAACAAATTTTGATGCAGAGAAATTTTTTCTAACAAGATCATCTTGGCCTTTTTATACCAATCCTATGACTGATTTCTGGCCCATCCAGGCCTAGTGTTTGAACTCTGCTTTGATACCACTTTGTAAGACACCCAACCCCCCTAAGCACCTTTTGAAGGGATGGGGTGTTAAAATTTATCTTTCACTCAATCATCTCAAAGCCTCAACTCGAGGCACCATCATCTTCTATTCGTCAAGATTTTTCCAACCACTATTTCCATGCTAACAAATGATCTTTGGATCAAAAGTTACAACCCTTTAAAGTTCATGGAATTTCTTACATCAGTCACACCATATCGATGTGTGGCATCCACATTGCACCCTATCACTTACGCCATCTAATGTGGCTCTAATGTGGCACATGCCACTTGTCCCATTAGTCCTCGATCACTAAATCAATATCCTATGCTAGCTCTTGCTATTATATCAATTATCTGTAGCGCTTCAGAATAGTACTTGTCAGAGTGCCAGGCTACTCCGCTTCGAAAACCACTCTGACGACATACTCGACCATGCATAGTATGCCAGATTGGATGGCCCTCAGGTTCAAATAACAATGACCCTGATTAATTCATAGTATCTTACTATAACGATGGTTAACTCCCTTCTCTTCATTCCCACGTTAAGCAAACAGGTGGGACCTACGATGAATCGACGACTGAGATTAAATCTCACCTCTTGTCCGGTATACGGACTAGATCACCTCTCGGGTCCCTTTGTCGGAGTCCTCTACCAACCACGTACTCTGGCATCCTGAATGTAGTACCCTCCGATCGACGGTGGAGATTTGTCAACCCTTAGATCTAATAGTCGACAATCAATGGCGATTGTTTTAATATAAGGAAAAGTAGGGAATGTTACCAGTAGTCCATCACATAGGCAAGAAAATAATATAGGTTGCATACACATATGTAAAGACATACAAAAACTAGTAATGTCCCAAGAAACATTATTTTATTATATATATATATATATATATATATATATATATATATATATATATATATATATATATATATATATATATATATACACAACACAAAAGAGACACTTTCCTTGATACATGATCATCTATTTATACATACATGTTTGGTTACTAGGTAGTTGTAACTACTTAACTACTTGGGTCGGTCTACTTAGCACATACTATGACCAAATTGCCATTCCAACTTCAACAGTTGACCGAATAACTCTTAGTTGATTGTCGGGTCTAGTCGGCAGAGTCAACTATCCTTTACAACATCTCTATTGGTTCTTGATATTGATTATCTTCTTGATTCATAGGTTTGTTTCAGCCATGCTTTGACCCCATTCCCTAACGGGGGATTGTGGGGGGGCTTTCCCCTCCCCCCACAAATGTTTCCAAGGAAGTCCAAGGGGGGCGACGACAATTTTTGTAGTGCCCCCATGGAGGGGCATTAAGGGGCAGTGCCCCCAAAGTGAAATATTGGGAAAAATTGCCTTGTAAAATATTGTAATTTCATAGTCAATATGGACAGTTCATTATAAGGTCGCAGATCTAACGACAAAAGTTATTTTTAGGTATTTTTCCCTAGAAGGAAACCCTCTTTATGAGGTAATTGTATTGCGGTTGTGTATGTGTGTGATTATTGTATTATGAGAGAGGATATTGTGAGGGAAAGAAGAGGAAGTTACAATGGTTGAGCTATAGGTTGTATCCATTTGTTTTGTTGGATAATAAAAAGGAAGGAACTGACAATTTCTTTGGTGGACGTAGCCCACACTCGGTGAACCACGTATATATGTGTCTCTATTGTATTGTGTATATTCTATGTTTTATTTCCGCATTTGTTTTATTTTATTTCTCCGTGATCCTGATTTTCTAACAACTAGTATCATAGTGAAAGGTAACTTGCAGGAAAGAAAGAGGGTTCCTGGTTCGAGTGGGAGAAATTTAACGACTGTTGTGCCTCTTTCGTCAGCTTAGTGAGAAAAATAGAGGTGCTTGCAAGCTTAGTTGGGTTTGCTAAGTAGGACAGTTGCAAGGAAAAGGGTTAGAGAAAGAAATATAAAAGAACAACTAAGAAATAAAATAACAACTAAACTAATGAACATAGGGACATAAGGACAAAAGAAACAATAAGACCGATGTCACCAATGGTAAGGTTGATATTAGTGAAATAAAACACCAATAAGAAAGAGGACTATGAGTCCCTTCTTCCTCCAAGGGAGGGCTCTTGGACCCCCACAAATAAGCTCTTCTTACAACTTTGAAAATGCAAATGGTGAAAGAATTCCTTGCTAATCCACTCAAGGAGTGAGATGGATTGCCCAATGCAATGATGCTAGTATACTCTCGGTGAAAATAGAGGATTCCTCAAGAGAATAGTGGAAGCATAACTTTGTTAATGAAATTCCTTGAAAAATGAAGTGCACCCATGGCCTTTTTATAGCACTTCTTTGAGGTATTGTTCAACCAGCTTGTAGTGTGTAAAAAGGCTAATTAGGGCATTTCTAGGTCTTTGACTAGCCACCCAGTCAGATCTAGTCCAGATTTGAGTGTCAAATCAACTTGGAAGCTGAACTAGAAGTGGGTGGGAGGCCGACCACTCTCATAAATGCGTCATTCTCACATGTGTGTGGCTTTTTACGACCATAGTCGTGCATCAGGCGCATGTGCACTTTTCATGTGTTTATGTTTCGCGCATGTGCGCGCGTGCCCTGTGTAGTCATAGCGCACTTTAATTTTTTCACTGGTTGTATAGTTTTTGACCCTTTGGAAATGATTTTGTGGTAATTTTGGTCCATAGGTGACCTCATAACTGTTTGGCGATGCTAAATTCTTGTAACCATTTGCAGACGAAATTTCAGTGATAACAGATGCCCCTTGATGGATGAGGTTAGCAACATACATATAGCTGAAATCCATCAATGTTTATTCTACTGAGAGTGTCGTTGTAAGAGAGAGAGGTATTGGGATTATCAAGAGTTACCCATTGGAGGGAGAAGGGAACCTGTAGAACCCATCCTTCCATAAGGTCTGTAAAAATAAACTGTGTACAAATGAGGCGGGCATGCCCCATGCTCGTGTCATGTAACTCAAAAAAAAGAATGATGTGTTGATGTAGACAACTGCAGCACCCTCCGGGGCAGTCGTGATAAAGGCAGAAGACAATTCTGCAGAGAAACATACTCTGAATAGTAGGCAGTGACATCTGTAAGAAATATCACGGATTATGTAGGCATTGATAGCCCAGCCTAGTTCAGAGGTCTTCAAAAAATATAAGAAATAACTGCAATAGTCACAAAGTAAGACCCACCGTAACATGAGAAAGTGTTGAATTCGAATGTTACAGGGGTCAATGACAATAGTGAGCAATTTTGGTTCTCCCTATGCCATCTGAGATCTCTTATTGGAAAGGTAATGAGAGTCAAGATATTGTCGCCCTTCTGGAAAACTGTGCTGATGTCGACAAAAGGGGGGACGCGACTCCCAAAAGCAAAGGGCTTCATGAAATCTACTAGGTGAGGTTAGGAACTGGAGGAGGTACATGGTCGAAGTCAAGGTGTATGAAGACTCAAGACTGCCCTTGGTTGGGGGTATATGCGAAGTATAAGTGGCCGCAACCGTTCAACTAAGTCGAGTTTTAGGGGGACAACAAGACATGGGATAAGTTGTGCCATAGGCGGGACAAAGTGAACAAACTCAGAGGGCAGAGGTAAGTGGCCTATGGGATACTCAGAGTATATGGGCGATGTCAACAAGGGTAGATGATAAGGAGTGCCCCAACCAAGGGTGACATAGGTTGCAGTTTCCAAAAAGGACAGAAGGTCGCTGAAGGTGATGACAAAAAGGTAATGTAAATGCTGAAAACAAAGGCTTTTTACAATGTACCAAATAAATAAAGAATAATTTGGGATGACTGTACAAATACATAAATGAGTGCCTCAGTGGAATATGGTTGGGCTGGTGAGGGAGCCATTAGTTTGGAGAATTGGTGGAAGGTCGGGGCCCCATGGGTGGGTTTTTGTAGGAGGTAGGTGAAATGGAGGAAATTTGCAGAAGGGAAAATTGATTGGGGATGAAATGGAGGGTTAATGATACTGCAGATGTGCAGTTAAAAAGAGAACCTTGAAGAGATAAGCAGGGAGTCTGGTGGGAAAGATAGAAAAATGAGGAGAAGGAGTATGTGGCTGATTCACGACATGATGTAAGACTATCAGAACTCCCATCCCTAAAGGGTTTGAAAAGCAGCATGAGTGTCAAAGTGCAAAAGGGTGCTATGAATGAGACAGCTCATGTGGGGGAGAGTGCTACCAGGTGACAGTACCTAAGATGAAAATGGAGGTGTTGGTATTGCAGAGCCAGAGATGGAGATCCTAGAGGCAAATGTCTAAGGGTGTGATTGGAGATGCAATTGAGATTCAGAAGGGAATGATTACATGCTAGTGCTGATTATATACCTGAAGGGGTTGCATTGATGTATGATGACCAAGTACCTGCACACATGAAAACCAAATACCCGACGTGAACAATATCTGAAGAGAATCGAATATACGAGCCTGTATTTGATAATTTTGAACATGAGTATGCGTACCTCGATGGGGTATGAAAAAATGGCGCCCCAGGGACTAAGGATGAAAAGTGGCCCGGGGAATTTCTTGATGTAGATGACAGGATGCTGATCCCGTAGCTGAAAACGGATCGAAGAACGGACACCCGGAGCTCCCGGAATGGTGATTTGAAGTTTGGCGAAAAGGCCTATATATAGCTGTAGGGCCCACATTACCACCTCATTTGTACTTGCTACCAGAGTGACTGGACGAGAGGTATTTAGAGGAAATTTGAATATTTTGGGAGAGTGAGGAAGCCGATTCAGGATTAGCGAGCTTCAGGTTAGTAGTTTGATCATCCTGCATAGAATAAGGTTTTCCATTTCTGGGCAGGGGCTGTACAGAGGGTCGTACAGGAGTTTTTAGGGGTGTGGGCCCCCAAGTGTGTAGGCGATCCAGAAATAGGCGCGCATGAGTGAACGCCTGTTACCCGGATAGCCACGCATGGGGGTGCCCGTAAGGGGGACAAAGGCGTGCATTATGTGTGTGCCTGTTGGCTACACAGCCGCGCATGTGTGTGTGGCTGTGTAGTGGACAGGCGCGCTTTAATGCGCGCTTGTGTTCGTGACAAGGACGCATGGAGGTGCCCCTGTAGGGTGAGTAGGTGCGCACTCATGCGCGCCTGTGGGATGGACAGGCGCGCTTGTGGAGTGAACAGGCGCGCATACGTGCGTGCCTGTGGGGTGAACAGGCGCGCATGTGTGCGCGCCTATGGGTTAAACAACCGCACCTTGGGGGCAAGGTTGATGGGTGTAAAAATTATCTTTTTAATGTTTTTTATGGTCAATGTGGCTGACCTAGGACTATTTTATGTGGCTGCATGTGATCATTTGGCACGATGCCAGTCAGTTGGTGAGAGCGGGATTGGTCCCAGCTAAGGGATGTCGTGGCGATTAAGGAGCCAGGGGTTCATGCTACTTTGGCAACATGTGGGCTGCTGAATTTCTTTGAGTGCCCATTGATACGGGTGCAGGAGTATCTCCTGCAGTTTCTTATCTAGATGTGGAGTCCGAACCTGCATTGTTTTATGGTGAGGGGAGAGCAGATTGCCTTCACTGCGGTGGAGGATATATATTTTTTGACTGGGCTCCCGTTTCGGGGAACGCCCCTACTAGCGGAGCCAGTGTTACCTGCGGACGTGGAGTTAGTGAGAGTGGGCCAGAGGTACTGTTCCAGTGCGAACTTTATGTCAGGCTCTATTGTGAGCATTGGGGCGATGGATGCTCTAGTGCATCGCTATATAGCAACGATGATTGTGAGGGTTTATGGGTCCCTCACGACTCAGTGGATCAGTGGTGGTTAGCTGAGTATTATGGAGAGGGTATTGGCCAATGAGCACTTTGCCTGGGGGCTTACGCTACATGCCAGGATGGTAGGGTAGCTGGACCGTTGTTGGTCCATTGATACAACGGACTTTTCCTTTGGGTCCATCCTAGTGGCCTGGTTCTTGGAGAGGGTACCTATGTTGTGCCCTAGGATTTTATTGGGCACTCCTGGGGTGCGAGAGCCGTGATTGAGGCAGTGGTCGACTATTTTGGTTCACCATGGTGGTGGCGAGGATGGCCACTTCTTCACGACTGAGGCGGTGTAGGTGTGGCGACAGATGCCACAGGTTATACTGCAGTATCCTTACACTGGTGTTGACTTCCGGGGTTATCCGGACATGGTGTTACCTCCAGGGGAGGTTTTTGATCATCAAGGTATGTTTATGAGTTTGATATATATATTTTTTGAGATAGCATGACATGGGTATATGGTATAGGTGATGATACTATCATTTGGTTGTTTATATGTGCAGATGTGGCACCTCGTGGGCGTGAGGTTGAGTTGCTGAGGGCGGCGGCTCGCCAGGAATTGGGGAGACTATCGTGGGGAGGGTCGTGGGTAGGAGAGAGACGTCGACGTGAGGACGTCGGGGCGAGACCAACTGAGGATGAAAGAGCAACGAGGAGATGCCATTTTGATGACCCAGGTGCTAAGCCATCACATGCTCCTCCAGCGGATGTTGGAGCAGATTTTAAGGATATTCATCGCTACTTGGAGTCGGTACTATAGGGCATGCATGAGGGCATGTGGTCACATATCCAGAATGAGGGCATTCTGGAGCAGTGTGTGGGGGTTTCGCTACCGTGGTGGGCCGTGGTACAACAAGCAATAGTAGCAGGTGTTGCTATGACTGGACGGTTACCTCCTGGTCTGGAGGGACCAGTACTGGGTGGGGGACCACCGCCTAATGGAGGAGTAGGAGGTGGTGCTCTAGAGGCACCTTGAGTGGTTCTCTATGTATTTTTTTATTTTTGTATATAGGCTAGTGAGCCCATTTTGTACCGAGGTGTTGTACTGGCCTGCGGATTCTGTATATGATGTTTTGTATGTAAACATTTGGATGACACTGGTGACTGATTTATATATATATGAGTATACATT
Source organism: Picea engelmannii (assembly GCA_009831015.1). Taxonomy (NCBI): domain Eukaryota; kingdom Viridiplantae; phylum Streptophyta; class Pinopsida; order Pinales; family Pinaceae; genus Picea; species Picea engelmannii. The sequence continues at coordinate 89,481 of ML807813.1, forward strand.
TTGGGGTCTATGTGATGTTTACATGTGTTTTTTAATATTTGATGATGTCTAATCTATATATGTTGTGACAGGTTTTTGATATTTGTTATGTATGTGTAGAGGTATCTTGATGTGATATATGCCAATCTAACACCATGTTAGCTAAGTTATTTGTAATTTGATTCAATTGTCTTGGAATATATGTAAATGTAATGAAATCAAAATGTCGAGATAAAATTCTAACCTGCAGGTATTTGCGAAAAAGGCAAGGATCGGGGACACGGTACACATTGTTGAGTTGGAGAACGACTAGTTGAGAGTCGAGAAAGATGCTAAGGTGATGAATACGATGATGCTGGGCATCAGCAAGGAGGCCAATGACGACAGTGTATTCGACTTGGTTGTTGGTGGCTGAACCCAAACATATGCCACTCGAATGGAGCATTTCATGTGAGGGGGTATAGAGGGCCCAAGCTGCCAAAGCGAGATTTTGTGTCCAACAGCTGACACCGTCATTGTAACCGATGTGGTAGGCCAATGGAGGAAGCATCTGTCAATAACACAAATGATAGTTGAGATGTGAGGGATGGAAAAAAAGATTAAAAACACTATAAAAGAAATAACCTAAAGTAGAATTGCTACGCTTAGGCATAAAATTTATTTAAGTATAACCCATTGATGGGTTCTTTGAGAGAGAGGCCTTCGGGAGAGGCTAGGATGTAAGCGCCTTTGGTGAGGCAATGTTGGATAATGTAGGGGCCATGCCATATTGACTCGAATTTTCCATGACCAAGGGTATCGTGAGCAATATCGTAAGCAAGGACGAGGTCTCCTTCATGGAATGAGCGAAGGTTGACATGGCGATCAAAGGTGGCCTCTGACCATTTTTTGGCTGCCTCATTGTTCTGTAATGAAGATCGACGATCTTCATCCAGGGACTCTAAGTTTATCAAGCACTGCTCCATTGGAGAAGTGTCGAGTAATAGCTCAATTGCGATGCATAAGGTGGGAATTTCTCACTCGATGGGAAGAGTGACCTCAACCCCATGGACTAGATGAAATGGTGTGAAACCCGTGGCCATTTTCACAGCCGTACGGTAAGCCCATAGTGTGGAAAATAACACATGATGCCAATTGGTCTTATGTTTATTAACCGTGCACTATAACATGGTCTTGAGGACCTTGTTAACTGCTTCGACCTGTCCGTTAGACTGAGGGTAATATGGTGAGGCAAACTCATGGGAGAATCCTAACCGAGAAGAGTTCGACAAAAATCTCATTCTCGAAGTATTTCCCGTGATCGGAAACTAGTTGGAGTGGTACTCCAAAGCGGGATATGACGTGGTTAAAGAAAAAACACGCTGCAGTGTCAGCGGTATTGTTGAAGGTGGGCATAGCTTCCGCCCATTTTGTGAAGTAATCGACTACGACAACAATGTATTTGTGGCCATTGCTGGAGGGGGGATTACAGGTCATGAAGTCAATGCCCCATTTACAAAAGGGGTCGACAGTAATGATTGGGTGAAGAAGAGCAGGTGGTGATCGTGCTTTGTTGGCGTAAAGCTGACATTTCTCGCATCGCTTCACAGCGTGAATGAAATCGTGAAACAATGTAGGCCAAAAATAACCTGCTCGGATGGTTTTCTGAGCAGTGGACATTCCCGAAATATGCCCCCCACATGCGCCGCCATGACAGTCGTTCAAGACTCTATCGACCTCGTCAATAGTCAAGCATTGATGAAGTATGGTGTCGACCCCATGCAGATATAAGATATCTCCGATGTGGAGATAGCAGGGGGCTTGGTGGCGAATACGACGACGATCATCTCATGAGAGGTGGTTACCGAACTTTTGGGTTCGGAGGTAGATGAGGAGGTCATCGTACCAAGGATAATCTGAAGTGATGTAAAAGAGATGTTCATCGGGGAAGTCAGTATTGATGGGGGTACTGGTAGTATCGGAGGGGAAGGTCGTGACAAGTTCAGCGAGGATGAGAGATTTCTTGCTCTTGGGTGTTGAGAATTCAAGATGAAGAATAATGATCCATCGGGAAAATTTTCCATTAATTTGCCGACGATTGAGCAAGTATTGCATAGGGTTGGAATCTGCTACAACCTTAGTTGTGCGAAGCATAATGTAATGACGCAGCTTCTGGATTGCGAGGACAACTACAAGGGATAGTTTCTCTTCATGTTTGTACTTCAAGGGTGGCCCTGATAGGTTTTTACTAACGTAGTAAATGACATGCTCACGATCGTCATCACTGATTTGAACAAGAACTCTTGCTACTGAGACAACTAATGCTGATTTGTAGAGGATATAGTCGCGATTGTAGTCGGGTGCACTAATTAAAGGGGCGTTGGAGAGCGCCATTTTAAGATCATTAAATGATTTTTGGGCATGTTCATCCAAGTGGAATGAGATGTCGTGGCGTAGTAAGCAAAGAAACCGTGTGCTCAAGTGGCGTAGTCTAGGACAAAACGTCGTAGAAAGTTATCTTTTCCTTGTAGGCTCTGGAGTTGATGTAAATTCCGGGGAGGTGGAATTTCTGTGATGGCTTGGACTTTGACGGGGTCCACAGTAATACCTCTTTGGGAAATGATGAATTCGAGGAGGTTCCCTGCAGTGACGCAGAATACGCACTTGAGGGGGTTCAAGCAGATGTTGTACCGACGACACCGTTGGAAGATGATTCATAAATCATCAAGATGTTGGGTGTGCTTCTTGGATCAAGTTGTGAGGTCGTCCAAGTATGTAAGGATGATATGAGCCAGATCATGAAAAATGTATGTCATGGCCCATTGGAAAGTTGCGCCAGCATTCTTTAAGCCAAAAGGCATGACCCGATATGAAAAAGTACCCCAAGGGGTAGTGAATGCAATTTTGTATTGATCGGCTAGGTGGATTTGGATTGGATTATAACCAGAGAAACTGTCCATGAAGGATAGAGCCTCGTGGACTGCGCAGTTGTCGATAATTTGATCGATGAAAGGCGTTGGAAAGTTGTCTTTTGGACATGCATGATTGAGATCGTAAAAGTCCGTGAAAACGTGGATAGTGCCCTATTTTTTTTTAACGAGTACAAGGTTGGAAACCCATGATGTATAAGTGATGGGGTAGATGAACCTGACTGCACGTAGTTTGTCAATCTCAGCTTTGATGGCCGCTTCTTTGGATGGGTGTAGTGGTCGTTGTTTTTGACGAACTGGGGTGATATCAGGCCAGGTGTCGATGCGATGTTTGACGATAGAGGAATCAAGGCCAAGCATTTATGTGTATGACCAGGAAAAAATATCTCGATATTCTTGGAAGAGGCCTTTATAGGCGGTGATTTCTTGAGGAGTGCAAGCGGTGCCAATGGTGATTTCCTCGACAACTCCATTTTTGATGGAGATATTGATTTTGATGGTCGGGGAAATGTTGGCCATGTTTCCTTCTTCAAAAGCATTAGGGGCAGGAATGGGGTTGTTGAACCAATCGATATTCCCTGATGGGAGAAAATATTTGGTTTTGACTGCATATATGGGGTGTGGATTAGGAGGCGTGGAGGCTTGCTATGGAAATAAGAGCGCTTGGTGGTGGAGCACATCCCATGGGTAGTCGGGGGTGTTTAGTTCCTTGAGTATGTCCTCATCATAGTGAAACTAGTGGGAATACAAGGGGTCGAAAAGAGTGATATCGGTGACTGTCTCCATGTGGTTGTCGTCGGGTGGAACGATGCAATGATATTGTGATGGTTCACTCGACATAAACCAAATATCGAAGTACTGAGGAGTACCAGTGGTAGTTGGATGTAAAATTTTCGTAGGGAAATGAATGGGATAATTGGGGGGATTTGGGGGTGAATCCTCAGATAAGTCATCCAAGAACCACAAAGGCGTTGGGAGGGCGTCGGGTTCGGGAGAAATGATATGAAGAATCTCTAGTGACATGGTAAGGTCAACCATCGATTATGTAGGAGTTTGAATCAGGGTCAATTGGTGTTGCCTATATTCAATGATCATAGGACATTGGTATGTAAAATGATCTAAGGATTCACATAGAGAGCAAGGACACCTCATACGTTCATTAACTGAAGTTGTGACATAATGGATGTCAGTGATGTTTGGTAGGGATGATGTAGCTAGATTGGGTTCATTCTTGAAGCTTTGGTGTACTGCGGCTAATGTCTGTCGGAAGCGAGGCAGTGCTGGGCAATGGTGGGTGTAATGGTCATATTCTGAACATATAACACAAGAAAATTTGGTTTGCAGCCCGTTACTACTTGAGTGAGGGGTGGTAGCGACAGTACTTGCTACAGTGGTGAGTGTTTATGGAGTTTGATTGAGTGGAATCAAGTTCCATAACTCCGGTAGAGATGGGCATTTGTTGGTTTGGTGTCCATCTTTCTCACATAGTGCGCAAGGGGGTTGGACGCGTGGGGTAAGTGGAGCTGTGGGATCCTTCTTCTTTCTCTTGCCCCCAGCTGTGGCAGGGAGGGTAGTGAGTGGGGGTGTAGAGGGTATGGTGGGAGTGAGTATGGGAATCGTCATTGGGATTCCTTCCATTTGGGGGGGAAGGGATGGTCGAGGGACCATCTCCAGTGGATGTAAATACCAAAATGGAATTGCTAACACCATATTAGGGAGGGTAAGCGTTGTGGCTACTTGGAAATCTTGTACGCCAGGGGGAGGGTAGAAGAAGGGAATTTGAGTAATGGCTTGGGGAACTGTCTCCCAAACTGGAATATGGCCTTGGGGAGAGGTGAAATCGTGGACTGGTGGGGTTGACGAGTTCATAGGAGGCTCGTGAGTGGGGAGCTTTGCGACTAGTGGGATGTCATATGTGATAGAAGCCTCCCTAGGAGGAAGGGTATCCTCTATTTCAGTTTCGTTGGATGATATGATGCATACTTGATTTGAAGGATGAAGGAGTGGTAGTGCACCATGGTAAGTTCCTAACAATGATGGGTCTTTGAAAATTTTGGGACCCGTTTCGATGAGTGGGTATGCATCATGACTTGTGTGGAGAGAGGAAGAATGTTATCGATGTTGGCAGATGGGTTAGGCTCATAATGTGAGACTTGGTCAATGGTAATGATCTTCTCGTTATGGGGGAACATCATCATTCGAAAGACCGAAGAGGCAACTTACTTCATAGCATACATGTAGCTACGACCGCTACGACCGAACATGATATTATATTCGAGTGGGGCGTCGATAACTTCAATGTCGATGAGAATAGTCTTGCCCTTGAGTTCTACAGGGACATTTTGGAAGAGCCCATCAGGAGACGATGGTCATCCGTCATAAGATCGTAAGGTAATGGTAGATGGTATGAGTTCGGGGGAACCAATTTTCTGCCATACAGATTTGGACATAATGCATGTGGATGCACCTTCATTGATGATGCATCGATGAACTGTAATGTTCCGAATTTTTATGGGGATTTGAAAAGCGATCAGAGCGGGAAGGCGAGGTTCTCCGCTGTCGAGATCAAATGTAATGAGTCGAGTATCTGTGGGGTCGACTTCCCCCAAGGCAGAAAGTAATGATTTCCACTGAGCGGGACAAGTCTGAAAAACTTCTAAGACTGACATGGCAACCGGAGATTGTGCTAAGTCATCAACCAAACTGTAATTATGGGCTGCCCTAGCCTGTGGGTTGTGGACATTCCTGTGAAATGGGATGTGAGGGATGCGAAGAGGTGGTTCGGCGTTAGGGCGAGGGATCACCAACGGGGGTCCCGTTGTTGCGGGATGGTTTATGGAGGAATGGGAGGAGACTCAACGGGTGCATGGTACTGATGATTACGTGTTTGCAGAATGATTTCTTCCTCACTAGTGAGGACGATCGTGCGATCTGCTAGATTGTTTAGATTGAGGTACTATCCCAACTGTGGTGGGGTAGGTTGTACCTCTTGTTGGGTGTTCATCACACCTTTGTGTGGAATTTGATTCTGCAGCATGGCTGGGGGGGTTGTTGCACGTATTGTTGTGGGGCCTACTGAGGGGAAAGCGGTGCTGGAGGATGTGGTAGACTGTCTGAGTCTTTCAGCCATTTGAAATCAAGGATTTGGGGGCAATGATGAGTATAATGACCGAACTCACCGCAAAGGGCACAAGGGAAGTTGGTTTTAATAATATTGTTATTTCTCCCTTGACGCCTGTTGTTATTTCCCCCCTAGGGGTTCTGATTCCCTTGGTTCTGGTTGCCCCCAGTAGGTTGGTTTTGTTGGGTTTGATTCCCAACTTGAGCTGGGTTGTTATTGTTCCTATTCCTTCCTTTCTTTTTGGCATTATTCGATAGATAGGTCGAATTTGCCGCATTTAGCTGTTCGAAATTTTGATATTGCTGAACGGGAGATGGTTGAACAAAATTCACCCCAGTGCGAGGATGTGGGGGGACCATAGGTTGTGGTGGACCAGAAAATGGAAAGTACGGATTCTGTGGGATTTGTGATCCGTAAGGTACGTAGGAAGGCAGGGCACTTTCACTAGTACTTAAAGTATAAGCTGAGGTAGAGGGGGTACCAGAACTTGTCTGGATAGGTGGGTGTATTGGGGGTGCCAGTGGTGGCCCAGTAATGGGTGGAGGAATAGCAACAGGGTATGGCTATTGATAAGGGGGTGGGTGGTAATACGAGGTTCCCCCATATGCCGGTGGATATTGAGGTGTGTCATACATTGGTGGTGGTTGGGGTTGAGGACTATGGTGTGTGGTATTACCAATCAATCCGTCTGCTGAGTGAGACATCCCAGGTTTGTCTTGACTGAATGGCATGGGTTTGGGGAGATCAGGAAGTACCGTGTATAAGTACCATGATTATGAATAGATGAGGTCGTATTGTTGAGCCTTACTGATGGCTTCCTCTTCGGATTGAGGGAAGGTGGAAGCTACATCTTTACCGAGGAGAGAGACAAGTGATCTGAGAAACTAGTCAAGACACTGTTGTTTGGTGGTTTCATCTTTGCATAAACTAAATCGTCTACACCACTTGTGAATGCGATCGACGATATGTGTGGCTGAGGTTTGTTTAAAATTAGAGAGTAATTCAAGACCATTGTCATGGTGGATTGGTAATTGGAAGAAGGTCAAAAATGCTTTGGCCAAGGACTCGAAAGTCGCATGGGACCCCGATTTTTCGTCTACATACCATTTGGTTGATGGGCCAGTGAGTGTGCGTTGAAATAATCATAGTCTGATGGAATCATCCATGATGTTGTTGGAAGAGAACCATAGGTGGAAAGTCATGACATGATTGGCAGGGTCATCCCCTGCCTTTCCTTCAAACTTAGGGATGTATGAAGGTAGTTTGGTGGGCATTGTAGGCCATGGGGGGTCATGCAATATAGGATCATTGGTGAGTTTTCTTAGATCTGGTATGTTAAGGGAGGCCAAATATGGCATCTGCAGTGGGGGG
>ML807813.1:96872-116967 GCA_009831015.1 Picea engelmannii
AGGGGGACTAGGTGGGTTGGTACTTCCCCCTTGAGAGGAAGTTGGCCCCCCGCTTCCATGTAAAGGAGAGTGAGTGGACGGAGAGACTTGGGAAGTGGACCCAAGTAATGTGGAACCAAGCAAAGTTGATCCTAGAACAGTGGCACTCACAAGAGTGTGTGAAGGTGGTGTTGATGAGTTGGCAAGACCGGTAACTCCCCCTAAAATAGGAGGGAGGTTTAGTAAGTGTCTGGAATAATGGGGGCTCTGTGGGTCCCCCATGATGTCCGACTAGCTGAGTGGATGTGTGCAAAATGTGATGAGAGAAAATAAACAAGGGATTTTGTTGCGAATTTTGAACTTTACACAATATATGTATATATATATATATATCTAAATCAAAATGTAATAAAAAGTGCATCATACATAAAGTGTTTTGAAAAAGAAGCATATATGTGGATAAGTGGGTTTTGTCCGCATGGGGAATCAAAGAAAACAAATTCTTGTGTCCTAAAAGACATAACGTCCTTCCTCTCAAATAACAATGGACCTTCCAATAGTACTCAACAGTGGGGTCTGAAGTCACCGGAATAGAAACTAGTGAAGGATGAAATAATCAGTTATAATGAGGGGTAAAGGGGGCATATCTCGAAAGAGCTGGTGATATTTCCCAATAGCCACACAAAATCCGATCAAGGTGCAATTGCAGCCCACAATTTCCACTTGGGTAGATGTCCTAAAATTTGGTCACTAGGTACCTCAGTCAAAGTGCAACATTTAGATTTTCGGCCTAAGAAATGGGTCATGGGCTGGATCCCTTCCAAGAGGTGGGTGCCTCAAGGGGGGACTCATAGAACAACTAGACATCAGCCTTCAACCCTTCACGGGTATCTCCCTGCCTTATGGTGTTAGGAACACTTGACTTGGAGGATTTTCAGTTCCCTATTTGACAACTTCTATTGTTTTGACAATGTGAGAACCAGATAATGGGGAGTTATTTGGATGCCTATCCCCGAAATCCTACCTAGACTAAAAAAATTCTTTTGGCACCTCCTGTGGAGGAAAACTTAGTGAGTTTTTAGAAAAAATTTAGATGTAGTTGTTTGAGAGATTGGGGGTGTGAACCAACCTCATTGAGATTAAATGGGAGTGGATAGTTTCGTCAAGAAAAGGGTGGGGTGTTTCAGAATCCCTTTGGAGGAAACTTACTTTGACCTCCATGTTTCAAGAAGAAACCATGTGAGTGATAAGTGACTTTTGTGTGTGAATGAGTGAAAGTGTGCCAATGTTTTAATGAATTAGGTGTCACCTTGTTGCATGTGGACTTCACTTGGTCCTTACAAGTGTTGATTACCTAATTAAATAAGTGCCTTTGGTACAACCTTGCGTAATTCAAAAGTCCCTAGGAAGCTAGCATGTGGACATGTGGGTCTGTTACTATTGCTTTAACTCCCTATTGTGATTTAATCTAAGAAAATCTTTGAAACTATCCTAGATTGTGATCATGTGGGCATGTATGGGCCCGTTACAAAACCTTTAAACTTCCCTAGTGATTTAATCTAAGAAAGTAAATTTCAACACTATCCTATCTTTGTAGCATGTGGGCATGTATAGGCCCGTTACAATCTTAAGATGTGTTTGAAAAATAAACTAAGAGGATTCCCAAGAGGGGTTGTTGTCCTCTCCTAAAGGTTTTAATCTTCTTAAGGGAGATAAAATTGTCCACAATCTTTTTCTGATTCTCAAGGTCACTTGGAGGCACGAGAGAAGAACATACTAAGAAATTTTTATCCAACTTCTAGTCCCAATGCAAGTTAGATGTGATTACAAATGATTTCTAACTTATATTTTTAGTCAAAATAAGCCATCCATGTGGCAAAATGAAAGAAAAAAGAAGAAAAATGATTTTAAACCCCCTAAGTGCCTATGTGTTTTTGACTAATCCCTTTATATGAAGAGGGAACTAGGTGTGGTGCAGCTTAAAAACATGCATGAAATCACTTTTAAGAAGGCTAGGGGCCTTCCCCAAATCACAAAAAGCCTTACAATGTGTAGTTTTATGCACAGGTGCACGGGTCTCAGAGTAGACAGAGGCGCACTGAGTGCCTGTGCGCAGACCAAAACGAACCCTTGGGCACAGGTGCATAGAACAATACTGTGACTTAGGAGCATGTGCGCATGATGCGCGTCTATGGGATGAAAAACCCGTGCACAACAGACACACAGTCGAGAAGAAAAATTCCGGGGGGAATTCTCTCAATTCAACTTGGAATTGGATGTTTAGTAGGTCGGCTTGGGCCGATTAATGCACCTGCAAGTTAAATAAACCAAAAGAAGAGCTAGAAAAACCCAAATGGGGTAGGAAATTGAGACCTTTCCCCAGTGGATTTGCCAATCTGTTGCGCCTCTTTCGTCACCTTAGTGAGCAAAATAGAGGTGCTTGCAAGCTTAGTTGGGTTTGCTAAGCAGGACAACTGTAAGGAAAAGGGTTAGAGAAAGAAATATAAAAGAACATCTAAGAATTAAACTAAGAAATAAAATAACAACTAAACTAATGAACATAGGGACATAAGGACAAAAGAAACAATAAGACCCATGTCACCAATGGTAAGGTTGATATTAGTGAAATAAAACACCAAGAAGAAAGAGGACTATGAGTCCCTTCTTTCTCCAAGGGAGGGCTCTTGGACCCCCACAAATAAGCTCTTCTTACAACTTTGAAAATGAAAATGGTGAAAGAATTCCTTGCTAATCCACTCAAGGGGTGAGATGGATTGCCCAATGCAATGATGCTAGTATACTCTTGGTGAGAATAGAGGATTCCTCGAGAGAATAGTGGCAACATAACTTTGCTAATGAAATTCCTTGAAAAATGATGTGCACCCATGGCCTTTTTATAGCACTTCTTTGAAGTATTGTTCAACCAGCTTGTAGTGTGTAAAGAGGCCAATTAGGGCATTTCTAGGTCTTTGACCAGCCACCCAGTTGGATCCAGTCCAAATTTGAGTGTCAAATCAACTTGGAAGTTGAACCAGAAGTGGGTGGGAGGCCGACCACTCTCATAAATGTGTCGTTCTCACATGTGCGTGGCTTTTTGCGACCACAGTCGTGCATTGGGTGCATGTGCACTTTTCATGTGTTTCTGTTTCGCGCATGTGCGCGCACGCCCTGTGTAGTCATAGCACACTTTAATTTTGTCACTAGTTGTATAATTTTTGACCCTTTGGAAATTCTTTTGTGGTAATTTTGGTCCATAGGTGACCTCATAACTGTTTGGTGATGTTGAATTCTTGTAACCATTTGCGGATGAAATTTCAGTGATAACAACGACCAAAACTACTAGTTATGGATGATGCATATGGAAGATTATTTATATCAGAAGGATCTATTCCTACAAATGGGTGGAATAACTTATAAGTTGAAAGCCATGAAGAACGAAGAATGGGAGGTTCTAGAGAGAAAGGAACTCAGAATGATACGGGTGAGCCTGGAAACATTAGTGGCTTTCAATATTTCAAAAGAAAATACATTGAAGGAATTGATGGATGCATTGGATAAACTATATGAAAAACCCTCGGCATCCAATAAGGTATTTCTAATGAAGCAATTATTTAATATGAATATGTCAGAAGGTATGTTGCATACCATTTAAATGAATTTAATACAGTTACTAATCATCTAAGTTCTATAAAAGTGGACTTTGATGATGAGGTTAGGGATCTTCTAATCTTGTGCTCATTTCCAGAAGCTGGAATGGCTTGGTCATGGTTGTAAGTAGCTCTATATTTGGTTAAAACTCTCTAAAATTTGATGATGTTGTTGGTGTTATCCTTAGCGAGGAAATGTGACGGAAAAACACTAGTGAGACATCAGGTAATGCATTGACTATGGATAAAAGGGGAAGACAAAAGGATAGAGGAGTTGAGTTTTGTAACAATAGTGTCTACGGTTGTGTGGAACATCCTTGGTCTGCAGCCAATTGGTGTCTTCTCTAATAAAGGATAAGTTCTCTCTATTATGGTTTATTTCGCTTGTGTATTTATTTCCGCTGCGTATCAATGATTTTATCTGATATTTGTACTTATAATATGCATGCTTGCTAGTTAATGATGTGCATGGTATATTTTGCATGTATTTTGTGTTGTAGTATGAATATTGATCATGGCATGTATGTATTTCAAGCTTCTTTATTAATTAATTGATTATTAGAGTTTCAAAATCTGCCAAGAGGTGTTTCCTTGGTGTGGCATGCTCGGCTTGTGGGAGGTTGGGTATGTTTCATAGCAGAGTTGTAGTGGCGTTTCCTATCTCAGGTGGTTAGGTACGTTACAAATGGGTATCAGATCTTCTGGTTCAAACACAGGACTGTTATGGGCCAAAACAAGTGCGAATCGGGAATATTCGTTGTCACAACTTTATGTATATCTGTGTGAATCGAGAAGACTCGTTGTCACAAATTTATGTATATCTGTGCGAATTTGGGGAAAAACAGTGGAAGCGTTTGAGTGAAATCCCCCAAATTCGTGAACGAATGTGATTTTGAATGATTCCGAGATTGTCTAAGAAGTTAATGGACTCGATATGCATATTTGCGGAGCTGAATTCGACTTCGAAGGTAAAAAAAAAAAATTGAATTTAATGACCGCTCTAATGTTGGGCAAAGTTTGACGAAATTACCAAAACGCCAGCTAGGATTGGTTCAACGATTTGAAAAAATGAGGAACATCGATGGTTCCTATTCATTTTGGGGAGTTGGAGATAATCAACGGTCAAGGTCATCTTGGTCGGGAGATCAACGAACCAGATTCACCTGTGATGTTGTCAAAAATTCTAAGTGTGTAAGTTCGCCAACAAAAATCGTCGATAGTCGATGGTCGGGGATCAATGAGTTGGGTGAAGGGTTGAATATCAACCAAGGAAAATCATTGATGGTCGATGGTCGGGGATCGATGAGTTGGGTGAAGGGTTGAAGATCAACCAAGGAAAATCGTTGACGACCGATGGTCGAGGATCGACGAGTTGGGTGAAGGGTTGAAGTTTGACCAAAGAAAATCTCTGATAGTTGATGACCGACGGTCGGGGATCGACAGAAAACCTCTAAATTCATAAAATTCGAATTAAATATGGATTGTTCATATTTAAGGACACATGTCTGCAGATCATCCTATTCGGGGATTCAACATTCAGGGTTTTTTTGGTGTAGTGTGGAGAAATCTTCCGAAGTTCCGAAGTCTCGAATTCATGAGGCACTAAAGTGGCGTGCCATGTTGATGCCACCTAGGGTGACATGTAAACACTTTATGATCACCACATGTCACTGTGTTTCATTCTTTTCAAAGAAAGTTTTTTCCAGTTAGTATATGACATGTGTCACCCGTCAAATAGAGCCACGTGTTTGTGCCTTATTTTCTGCCACATAGAACCCCCTTGGTGCCTAGTTCGCTAGTTTAGTGTTCTGAAGGAACAAAGTGTGATGAAGGTGAAACCTCTGAAGCTCCGAAGAGCAGAGTAAATCCTCACCGTTGATCGGGAGAGGACATGTGGCAGTAGATCCCTTAGTCCAAAGACTTGGAACTCCATAGGATTCAAGGAATAAGCAGTTCGGGTCGAGGAATATCGAAGATCAGATTCCATATCAGACATTTATTATAGTACATACGCAGTGGAAGATCCCAAAGTCCGAAGACTTGGTACTCCGGAGGATTTGAGTTGCAGTTTGCTTGAGTCGATAACTCCCAAAGGCAGGAATTAATCTCCACCATTTATCGAGAGGTGATACATGGAGGAAGGAGAGGACCTTCGGTATTTTAGCACTCTAGGAGATATGTGGAGAGGTTCTTGGGAAAGCCCCGAAGCTCGGAGATGTGAAGGAAATCCAACCGTTGAGTAGGACAAGATACGTGGCAACAGATCCTGCAGTCTGGAGACTCAACACTCTGAAAGAGTTGAAAGTGTGGATAGTCCTAAACTCCTGAAGCCTGGTGTCCCAGAGCTCTTGTTGACCATCGATGTCAGCCCTCGATCGATTTTAAGCCACATGATCTTGGATATAGTAGTTCTAATACAAAAAAGTGCCAGGAAGGATTTGGCCTGCGGTTTCGAATTGTGGTCACTTGGGAAAGTGGTTTGAAGGAATCGCTTGTCAAGAATTAATTTATGTATCGAATCAGGGATAACATGGAAGTGTTATTTATATATAATTTCTCATGATTTGAACAAAATAAGGACCTACAACATTATTGACAAATTTTGTTTAACATATGCTTCATTTTGAAAAAATGGTCACTTGCACATTTTATAGAATTAATGGATATAGACATATCGACTTGGAATGCATATTGAATAAATGGAAGAAGGTGAGGGAGCCTTCAGCCATGATAATGAGTCTGAAAGCCAGAATACCAGAATTGGAAATGCAGAGATAGAATCTAATGGACGCAAGGGCTGGGGGAGAAAGAAACATTGATATAAACTATGACGATCCTTAAAATATAAGTGTAGAGCTACAAGGAAGACAATGAGAGGCTGATGAGAGAGAAAAGTCAGATAAATGCTCGGGTGTTGCAGAGCTTAAATCAGTTGCAAGATCAATCCAACAATGGCTCAAAGAAAGAGGAAGAAGGAAGGTATCATGAAAGAAGAGATGATCGTGGGAAAGCAGGTTATTCTAGAAGTGCTAGCATAGCTCATAGACACCACTCACCTCCTCACTCAACAAGAAAGTTTTATGCATTTAAATATTTCTTAAGAAGTCCACAGGTGTCTCCTTATAGGCACCAAAGAAGGAGACATGAGGTGGACAATTTTCAAGGAGATATGAGGAAGCTCAAGCCACCATCCTTTCATGGTGAAAGATAAAGGGAAGACAATGTTGAAGCATGATTTCTTGGAATCAAGAGATATTTACAATTTCATAACTATTCATCCAATCTAGAAGCCAAAATTTCCACCTACCATTTACATGGGAAAGTTGCTATGCGGTGGGATCAAGTGAAGAAGGTTGTGCATGCTAATGAGAATAGGATCACTTGGAAGCAATTCAATAAGTATTTCCAAAAGGAGTACCTCTCAGAGCATTTTTATGACAAGAAAATGTAGGACTTCTTTGAACTCAGGCTAGGAAGCATGTCCATGGAAGAATATGAGAAGAAGTTCTTGGGGTTGTTAAAGTGTGTAGGGTTTATAAATGATGAAAAGGTGAAAATACAAAGGTTTTTGAGTGGATGTCCATCCTTTTATAAAGAAAAGATTTGGTATGATGAGCCCAAGACCTTGACTGAGGCTACTAGAAAAGGATAAATACCTATATGATCAAGTCCAGGGAAGAGATTCCATGGATAAATATTGGAAGGACAATAAGAAGGAAAAGTCTAATCAGAGAAGGAAGGAATTCAAACCTCCTTTCAATAGAAATGATCCTAATAAAAATCATCATACCAGTATGCTAAGGGTGAATCCAAGGAAGAAGACTCCTTGGGAAAAAGGGGAAGACCACCAATCCAATATTGGGGATGCAAATAAGATCACTTATAAAGGGATTTCCCACACAGAAAGGACAAAGTGAAGATTGTGCACAACATCCAAGAGGATACAATAGTCGAAGACATGAGAATGATTTATGCAGCCTTAGATGATCGACAAGCAGAATACCAATCCAACATGATCGAGGTGGAAGGTAAGATCATTAATCATCATGTTGTTATTTTAATTGATTCAGGAGAAATTCATTGTTACATTGATCCTAAGATAGTGGATATATTACATTTGGAGAAAAGTAATCTTGGTAAATCAAGTTTGGTTCAGCTAGCCACTGGAACCAAAAGGAGAATCCATGATATGGTCAGAAGTTGTTCCATAAGCTTTAATGGTGTGAATACTAGTGTTGATCTGAATATCATACCATTGGGGTCTTATGATAGTCTGATTGGAATGTATTGGTTGGACAAGAATCATGTTGTCCTAGATTGTCATAGCACGAATTTTACATGTCTTGATGGGGATGGAAAACAGAGCATTGTGAAAGGAGTTCTAAGAACCATCTCTATAAGGGATATTCCAACCCTACATCTAAAGAGATGTTTCAGAAAAGGGTGCCAGTTGTATGCAACCCATGCGGAGGAGCTAAAAAAGAAAAAGGGTCCAAGCCTTGAAGATTTCTCGGTACTACAAGAATTCAAGGATGTATTCCAAGAAATACCAGAGTTGTCACCAAAAAGGGAAATAGATTTCTCTATTGACTTAGTGCCAGGAGTTGCCCTGGTGTCAAAAACACCTTATAGAATGAGCACACCATAGTTAAAAGAATTACAAATGCAGTTGGAGGAGTTATTGAAGAAAGGGCACATATGCCTAATCATTTGACCTTGGGGAGCACCCGTACTCTTTGTCAAAAAGAAAGATGGAACCTTGAGGTTGTGTATTGACTTTCGACAACTAAATAAGTATAAAATAAAGAAAATTATTTGTTACCCATAATTGATGACCTCTTTGATCAACTAAGAGGGGAAAATATATTCTCCAAGATAGACTTGAGATCGGGATACCATCATGTAAAAATCAAAGAAGAAGACATCCCTAAGACAACTTTTAGAACCAGGTATGGGCATTATGAATTTGTAGTGGTGCCATTTGGACTGACCAATGCACCAGTTGTCTTTATGTGCTTAATGAATGGCATATTCAGAAATTATTTGGATACATTTGTCATAGTATTCCTGGATGACATACTTGTTTATTCCAAGTCTGAAAAGGAACATGAACATCACCTAAGATTGGTATTGCAAGTGTTGAGGGAACATTAGTTGTATTCCAAGGTAAGTAAGTGTTCTTTTTATCAAGGACAAATCCATTACTTGGGGCACATTCTTTTGGAGCAGGGTATAGCAGTGGATCCTAACAAGATTGAATCCATTAGAGGATGGCCAACACCCAGGAATATTTCAGAAGTCAGATCTTTTATGGGGTTAGATGGTTACTACAAAATATTTAAAGCAGGGTTCTCTAAGATTTCTCATCCAATCACTTATTTGCAAAAGAAGGGAATTAAATTTGAATGGACAACAAAATGTGAATAAAATTTTAATTTGCTGAAGGAATTACTTACTAGTGCACCTATTTTGAAAATTGTTGACCCAGATGAGAATTTTGTGGTAAGTACAGATGCATGCAAGAAAGGACTTGGTGGAGTCCTCACTCAAAATAGACAAGTCATTGGTTATGAGTCCAAAAAGCTTAAGTAACATGAGAGGAATTATGACACACATGATTTGGAGCTTCTTGCCATTGTTCACGCATTGAATATGTGGAGGCATTATCTCATGGGAAAGAGATTTGAATTAAGAACAGACCACAGTGGTCTGAAGTATCTTTTTTATCAACCAACTTTGAATGCTAGGAAAAAAAGATGGCTGGATTTTTTAAGTGAATACGACTTTGATATCAATCATATCAAGGGAAAAGAAAATAAGTTGTTGATTCACTTAGTAGAAGAGTGCATCTCATGCACTACAACTGTCAGTATGCATCGGTTGGACATGAAGAGAAGAATTTTAGATGTTGTTGTTATAGATCAACATTACCTATAGGTAAAGTGAATCTTACAACAAGGAGATGTACAACAGAAAATGAAAGAGTATGAGATGAAGGAAGATGGATTACTTATGCATAAAAATAGAATTTATGTTCCTAGTTCCGAAGAACTTAGGAATTTGGTATTAAAAGAAATGCATAATGTTCCTTATGTTGGACAACCCAGTTACCATAAAACAATTACATCAATAAGAAGCCAATTCTTTTGTGCGCGAATGAAACATGATTTTTTTTATTACATATCTAGATGTATGGAATGTCAAAGAGTGAAGGCTGAGCATAGACACCCAATGGGTTTGCTACAACCATTACCAATTCTAGAGAAGAAATAGCAAGTGATAACCATTGAATTTATAACTAAATTTACCAGGACAACAAGGAAACACAATTCAATCATGGTAGTGGTTGATAAATTGGCAAAGGCTGCTAATTTTGTTCCTATAAAAAAACCTCATACAACAACTAATATTGCAAAAATTTACATGAAGGAAATTGTTAGGTTGCATGGGATACCTAGGACAATTATATCAAATAGAGACACAAAGTTTAATTCAAATTTATGGAAGGGATTATTTAAAGGATTTGGTACAAATCTGAACTTTAGCATAACATACCATCTGCAGTCAGATGGACAGACAGAGAGAGTCAACCGAGTAATCAAAGATATGTTGAGAATGTATGTGATAGATAAGCGATCTAAGTGGGAAGATTACTTGAACTTGGTTGATTTTTCCTACAATAATGGGTATCAAGCTTCATTGAAGATGAGCCCATTTGAATCCTTGTATGGTAGGAAATGAAATACTCCAGTAATCTAGGACAACCCAATAGATAGAGTGTTACCTGGGCCAGAGTTGATCAAGGAGATGAAAGACCAGATGCTTAAGATTAAGAAGAATTTAAAGCCAACTCAGGATAGACAGAAAGTATATGCAGATAAGAATAAGAAAACAAGAGAATTTAAAGTGGGAGAGCATCTGTTGTTGAAAGTAAATCCTAAGAAGAGCTCTTTGAATTTAAGCAGTTGTACAAAGTTGGTAGCCAAATACTATGGTCCATTTGATATATTGGACATAATAGGGCCAGTTACATACATGCTTGCATTGCCTGTTTCCATGAAAGTGCATTATTTATTTCATGTCTCTTTGCTAAAGAAATTTGTGCATGATCCTAACCATGTTGATTGGAATCTGATTCAGGTAGAGACAGAGGGAGACTTTCAAGTCCATCCAGTGCAAATACTAGACAGAAAATTCAAAATGATATGGAATCGAGTTATAGAGCTGATAAAAGTTTAGTGGAACTTCTACAGTCCTAAATATGCTACATGGGAGCATGAATATTCCATGCTGGCAGAGTACCTGCAACTTTTTGAATAAATTTTGAGATTTTGATCTATGTTTTGTATATGCATCGAGGACAGTGCCAAAATGGGTATGTAACACCCTAGCTTTTGAGCCCCCTTATCAAATAATGTATTGTTACATTGCTGAGAGGCCATAGTGCCCCAAAAATTAGAAAAGTCCACTGTTCTTAAGAAATGTAATGTTTTGGATCATTATTAATAATAAATACATCGTTGGATGCTAGACAGACAAAGACTAGAGTTATAGGGGGCTATGATTCAACAAGAGAGGGGGCTTGAGGGGCTAAGTGTTTATTTCACTTCGTTAATTACCCATTTTGTCTAATGGGGGGAGGGGNGGGGGGGGGAATAAGTTATGTGAGATCTCCGGGGAAGGAAAAGAGGTTCTTGATCCCCATGAATTTCAAAAACCCGTCCCTGGTTTGTGGAAGGGGTTCTCCCGTTGGAAAATTATCTCATTCATTTTATTCATTCATTCACTCTCATTTTCGTCCCCATTCTGGTGTTGTTGTTGGTTGCCTCACACACCCATTACCCCAATGTGTCAACTATTCATCCTCTCTCATGGAGTCTGTACTCCATTCATTCATTCAATCACTCACCTTTCCTCATTTTTTTGTCTTGGCTTGGGAAAGGAAGACGATATGCCGAAGAACAACCATGATTGTTGGTTGTAGAGATGGCTAATGTAATTCAGCCATGATTGGAGTCCTACATGTATGAGATGATTGTCCTGTGTTCATATTAATCACAACTGCGAGTCCTAAGAGTTCCAGAATGGATATTCTGGACCAACTGTACTAGAGCCTTGGAAGGAGAGGGACTGCCTGTTAGAGAATGGTGGAGGTCAATTCTCTTGGGTGGTTCAGGCTGGGTATAACAGAGTTGGGTACTTGGATTTCTGTGAGTGTTGGAGAAGCCTTTGAGATATCGAGTGTTGATTGGTTTGGGAAGCCAAGTAACACTCTGGAACCGTCCTTGTGGATTCATAGCCCTAGCTCAGGGGTGACATTGTTGTTGAGTTTTGGAACAAAAGTGTCTACGGTTGGGTGGAACATCCTTGGTCTACAGGCGGTTGGTGTCTTCTTTTATAAAAGATAAGTGCTCTCTATTATGGTTTCTTTCTCTTTTGTATATATCTCCAGTGTGTATCAATGATTTTATCTGAGATTTGTACTTATAATATGCATGCTTGCTAGTTAATGTTGTGCATGTCTTTTATGTTGCAGTATGAATCTTGATCATTGCATGTATGTATTTCATGCTTCTTTATTAATTAATTGATTATCAGAGTTTCAAAATCAACCAAGAGGTCTGTCCTTGGTGTGGCATTCCCGACCTACGGGAGGTTAGGTATGTTTCATAGCATAATTGTAGTGGCATTTCCCGTCTCGGGTAGCTGGGTACGTTACACAATATTATGTATTATTTATTGTGTTTATTCTAACATACCAATTCTTACATCTCTCAAAATATCTTTGGCCCAAGTCCAATGTGTTATGCTCATTCTTGAATCTCTCATAAAATTATGTTTGTGTCATATCAAGAAAGTGTTTAATGCGAGGTTCATGGTACCTACAAACCCTACTCAATTTTAGTGCATCCTTGTGGTTGGAATAAAGTCTAATGTTCTCATGCCAAAAATTATGCACTAATCTCTTAACTACTTCAATTAACTCCATGTTTAAATGAAGTAGTCTACTAGTGAAATCCCACATGTCTCTTTGGCATGTTATGTCAAGGTTGTCTCTTCTAATACAATACTTTCAAAATGTTTTGACAATTAATTTAACAAGATGAGGTGTATCTTAGATAAAATTATATTTTCTTGTGATATTTTTATCAATTGATTGTGACAATATATGACATGCTACATTATGGCCTTTCCAATAAGTTTTCTTACCAATTGTATGAAAATCATCCACGGATTTGAACAATATAATTTCTTGTTTCTAAACTTTTAATTGTTTTAATGTCTAAAATTTTATTAACAATCAATCAACCTCTAGACTCTAACAAAGATAAAAGTAATTGAAATCTAACTGTATTAGATTTAATCAAAATATTCTTTGTTAATTATGTATGATTGGCATAAATAGTTCATTTAGATACCTTACCTTCAAGGAATACTAGGTCACTTTCATCCACCAAGATTCTTTTAGGAGTTCTTTGGCACACACTAAACAATTAGGTAAGGATGATGGACTCGTATTCTTGAACTCTTCACCATTCCATTGTTTCATTTCCCCAAGAGTTTGCATCCCTCCATCTCTCGTGGTTCAAAATTGGGACTATAGTGGACATGCTCATTACTATTTTGAGGAATGTTTAATTGTTCAAAAATAGGTTGCACCATGGGAACCTCTTCACAAGAAGGTTGTGCACCAATATCATTTCTAATTTCATCATTGATATAACTATCTCCAACCAAAGTGATATTGTTTCCTTGACAAAAAAATATTGTATTGATGAAACAATCATTAGAGGTTAACTTGATGTTGGAGTTGGAATGGACTATACTGAAAACCTACCTTTCACTTGTGGTTATGGAGTAGAAATAATCATGGTATTTGTTGTGTTATAAATTAGAATTTCCTCTACTAAAAGATTATGTTTTTCCATACCTAGCCTTTCCTTTTTTCTTCCTTCAATAGTTTTCTCAACAAGTTTCTCTCTCCTTGAAAACTTTATTGATCAATTAAATATGTTCCCCATCTTCACAAGGATTAGAAAAAAAAAAAGTAGAAAAAAATGGCCTTAAAATTACACCAAAATCACAAAAAAATTATGTAATGATGGTTTTCCCGACAAATGTTTTATAACACACAAATACTCTCATCTTTTTTTTGGATAGGTTGAGGTTGTGCTTTGTGCCATTTCATTTTTATATATAATGATCATGCATGCATTATTAAACATATGTGCACCAATAATGCATGCACATTCCTCTTACAATGGCTAGACCTTATACATTATTATAAACTTCACCTCAATAATTGAAACATTTGAAACTCATAGTGACCCTCACGTGTTTGAAATGCAGTCTTACGAATGTCAACCTCTTTCATTCATATATAGTGGTATCTAGAACAGATATCGAGTTTAGTAAAGAACTAGGCACCACTCAATTCATCCAAGAGATCATCAATGACAAAAATACAAAATTTATCTTTGATGGTGAGTTTGTTGAGGGCACGGAAGTCAGGACACATGCACCAAGAGCCTTATTTCTTAAGGACCATGATCACAAGAGAATAATATGGGCTCATACTAGGACGGATAATGCCTATGGTGAGAAATTCTTGAACAATTTTCTCAATTTCATTTTTCTGGGAAAAGGGATGACGATAGGGATGAACATTGGGAGGAAGGCTATTGGGGACAAGGGGAATGGAATGATCATGAACACCTCGGGAAGGAGGAATTCCTTGGGGAGTGGAAAAAATAAACTGTTGTTTAGAGAGAATGGATTGGAGGTCTTTCAGCACAAAGGGTATCTCAATGGCATGAATGGAATGGAGTTGTGCAATAATGACATAATGACCTTTCTAAAGGATATTTTTCATGTGATGGGAACTAATGATATCGTGGGAACCTATTGTGATGCCTTGGAACTTATATTGTTGTCCCTCTTGGTGGAAATGTATGGTTAATTCCTTAAAATCCATGAGAATGGGACCTAGAGTCCTTATCCATTCGACACCCAACACAATGTCACAACCACCCATGTCGATAGCAAACATATGAGATTTCATGTGGTATTGACCAATTTGGAGACACACATTTTCACAATTCCCCCACATTTCATGGACCTGTCATTGACAATCATGATTTGAAAATTATTGACTGCATGGATATAACAATCAGTTTCTTGGGCAATGCGGCGATGAATAAAATTATGGGTGCTTCCAATGTCAACAAGGATGATGATATTTTGATGCTTAATGTAACCAATTAGCTTGAGGGTTTGGGGAGCAAAGAATCCAGTGAGAGAATTCGGGGAAATGAATGATTCAACTTTGGGAGGGTTGGAAGGTGGGATCATGTCAGTGGGTTCAAGTGACTCGACCACATGGGGGGCCTCAACATCATCTTCAGAAACATCCTCGGAGATGGCCATAAAAATATTGTGTTCCTTACACTTGTGCCCAGGAAAATATTTGTCATAATAATTATAACAAAGGCCCTTGAGTTGGCGTTCAATCACTTTTGCCTTGGTCAATTTATGGATCTTTAGTGGAGTGGGAGTGACTAGTTTAGGGAAAGGAATAAAGGAGGGTTTTCTAGTTTGAGAAGAGACAATTTGTTGTACTTTCTTAGCTCTTTTAGTAGCTTCCACCCAACTCTGAGTTTGATCCATGAGGACATGGGAATGAATATCATCCTTGAGGCCACTGATAAAAGATTCTCGGAAAAAAGCATCATACATACCCTCTATGTAGCAATCCAATCGCTCAAAATAAGCTATAAAGTCTTCCACTATGCCAGATTGTTTCAACTTTGTCAAATGGCCTAAATGGTGGGTGTGAGTGTCAAAACGTTCATAAAGCTCTGCCACAAATTGTGTCCAAGCCACATACCCTTGGTAGGCATTTTTTCTCCATTGCCAACGTTCTTGATCTAGATGGAGAACACCATACCGAAGTTTTTCCAACTCGTCTATAATGTCGTACAAAGAGAAATAATGTTCCATTTCAGTTACCCAGCCAATGGGATCTGAACCATCCATTTTTTTCACATCCACAAGTGGAAGGCGTAGGTCATGCTGGAAGTAGTGGGGTTGAAAAGTATGGGAATTGGAGGAAGTTTCACCTTTGAGGTACATAGGTGGGTCAGAGGAGGTAAGGTCTACAGGTATATTCATCTTGGAACGGATCATGTCAGTGAAGGATGCAAGATAGGTAGCGAGGTCCTATTTGATGGTTTCCATTTTTACATCTATGGAGGAATGCATGTTCTTATTGATGGTGGAAATATTGGCACTGAGTTGCCTCACTTCCTGCAGTGTTGAAATGCCCAAATTCTTAACAGGAAGAAATGTGTAGTAATTTCACAACCAGAATGTAGGAGGCATAGTTACACAGAAATAGATCTTGTCTATTCTATTTTTGTTTTCATCCCAAGGGTTAGGGTATGCAGGGTGTCTACAAACAAGGTTTTTTCCTTTTCTATAGCTATCTGATATACATGCGGGGTCTGATAGTAGTACTCGACCCAATATCTCAGGGCACCAACTAAGGAGGCTAGACTGTGCCCTTAGTTGTACTACCCGACTACCCAAGTACTAGATTGTATCTTCCTGAGTGTTTTTCTCGTTGGCACTATAGATGTTATTCGGTCGATTAGTTTATCTATGGAGGGCTTCAGGAGATCTAGGTCGATCCGTATATAGGTGTTGTCTAATGCGCTACCATTAGAAGGGGTACCAACAGGGGTTACAAGGGTGGCCAACATATGTGCACTTAAGTACCACTTGTATTTCCTATGTGTATTACTCCCTGAACATGGGTTTATGCATGTAATGATAGATCTTTGTAGCTTTAAGACGTCGGAATACATCTCTACCATGAAAAAAAATTAACCCACAATTTTCTTCCAAGGAAAATGTTCTGATACCACTTGTAATATTCCAGATATAATATATTATGTAGAATATAAATATTGAACAAGAAATGGAAGAACAACAATAATGTAACCGGATCAATATCAGAATAATACATTAATAAAACCAGAAATAACACCTTTATTATTGATATCAATGTTCACTTGCCTCTTCGGGGGGCAACCTCCAACATAGCAGAGCTCTATTACAATAATCTCCAAGACAAAACGTCTCATACTCTCTACTCTTATTTATACTAAATCTATCTATCCAAAAGAACAATCTAGAGGAAGATCCTTCTAGAAGTGAAAGATTCTATTAGGTATTCTTACATTTGACTTATTCTTACTTATTGCTAGGCCTTATTAATATTGGCCTTTATTACATGGAAATATATTAATCTACCTACGTGACGAGTTAGGGAGGTTAGGTCCCTAACACCCTAACCCTATAAACCTAATCCATAGCCCCTAACACCTATACAAGGTCACAACACAAGGAATTTGTGGGAGATTCTTAGCCTCCAATTACAAATATGGGCACCACTAATAGGTTTTTCACACTAGAAATTGATCTTAGGGTATTTAGCATGGTTAGGGGATGAAAATAAGTATGTTTCACCTATAAATGGGAATGTAGGCACCATTACCAAGATTTCTACACTAGGAATGGCCCTTGGGGCCTTTACCGTGGTCAAGGGAGGAAAGAAAGGGGCTTAGGCCCTAAGTAAGCTTCTTAGGCTCAAGGGAAATGAGCGACAACTTGAACTACCATAGAAATCCTCTCTAAGCGATCTTTATATTTTGGGTGGGAAATGGGTGATATTAAGATATTTTTCACACCACATATGGGACTTGGTCCAAGTATCATGGCCAAGGGAGAAAAAAAAATAGTCTTGTGCCATAAATAAAGCTTCTCAAGCTCAATCATCATGAACAAGGGCTCAAACAATCACAAAGATCCTCTATAAGAGATGTTTGGGTTGTAGGTGGGATATGTGCCATTAGGAGGTTTTTCACACCATGGTTGGGTCTCGTGGCCTCTAAGTTATATATCAATGCCATTAGTGGGTTTCTGGAACCATGTATGGCTTGGGGCCTTAACCATGGTCAAGGAAGGAACATACAATGTGTAGGCCCTATTTGAATCTTCTTAGGATGAAGAAAGTTATGAATTAGTCCTGGAACAACCACACAAGACATCTATAGGGGATATTTGGCCTCCAACTGGGAGTATTGGTATCGTTAGTATGTTTTTCATGATAAAAATAGGTCTTAGGGGTTGTAACATGGTTGTGAGAAGAAAAAAATCTCCTTAGGCTTTAAAAAAGTCTTCTTGAGCTCAAGGGCCATGAACAAGGCCCTAAACCATCACACAAATCCTCTCTAGGGGATCTCTATCCTTTAGGAATGGTATGGGAACCTTAGGAGGTTTTGTGCACCACAATTGGGTCTCATAGCCTATGAGTTGGATATCAACTCCATTAGGAGTTTTTATAACACCATGTATGACACTCGGATCCTTGACTATGGATAGGGAAGAAACACAAGATGCTTAGGCTATCTGAATCTTCTTAGGATCAAGCTTTGTGAAGTAGTCCTTGAATAATCACACAAGACCTTTGTAAGGATTCTTTGGCCTCTAATTGAGAATATATCTGTCATTTGTTAGATTCTTGCCCTAACCCCGTTACTTAGATACTTTATAATGTATGTAGCCACATTCCTTGAATAAGGCCCTTTAGATGGTTAGATAATAGTCATTCATTGTAAAAAGGGTCATCTTTATTAGTAAGGCCCAAATTAGTTAGTAGGCCCTCATTATAAGTGGGCACATAGGTAGTTGAGATTCTATTTGGATAGCTATATATTTAGTAGAAGGTTATTTAATGTTTTTTTCAATATTTGTTATTGTAATTGGAGCTTTGCTCTAGGAGGTTTCCCCTTTGAAGTTGAAATTGAACATAGCTCTCTATTTTCTATTATCAAGAGACTTCTATAAATTTTTATCTATTTTGTCTTATGTTCTTTGTTTTTTCTCTACATTTTATGTTACTGATATGAAGTTTTGGGGTTAAGTACATCACACCATTACAATGTTTTACACAATAAGAATGGATCTCATGGATTGTACCATGGATAATGAAGGAAAACGAGGACCTTAGGCCCTAAGTGAATATTCTTAGGATCTATGGCCTTGGACAAGGCCTCCAACCACCACAAAAATCCTCTATAAGTGATATTTGGGATTTGGGTGGGATATGTGTCCCATCCTGAGGTTTTCCACACCACAATTGGGACTCAAGGCCTTTGGGTTGGATATTAGTTCCACTAGGAGGTTTTGACACCACATATGGCACTCAGAGACTTAAACATGATTAGGGAAGAATAATTAGTTTCTATTTCATATTTGAATCTTCTTTGGATTAGACTTTTTGAAGTAGTACTCAAAAAACCACACAAAACATCTATATTGGATTTTTCTATCTCTGACTGAGAATATGGTTGCCATTAGTTTGTTTTGCACAATAATAATGGGTATTGAGGCCAATGCCATGGTTAAGGGAGGAAAATAATGACCTAAGGCTGTTAAGAACCAAATATCAATATAGCATAGAAAAACCTCAGAATAAGTACTCAATGCCTTGAAAAAGAGATAATTTCAAATAATAAGCCTCTTCGAGGGGGAAACCTCCTTTTACCCCACATAAATGTTCAAGTACAAAATGATTCCAAATGAAAATGTCTCCTTGGTATATATAGGAGACTAGGAGGTATAATTACAACTAATGGAATAAAGATGACATAAATAAAATAACATTACTAATGTAATATGCCCCAATTAAGGGGTAATGAGTCAATATTAGGGCTTAACATGCCCCTCCCCTTGAGACAAGTTTTTTCTGCAACGCTTGAGTAACTCTGGATGATTTTGTATAAAATACTCATCTTCCCAAGTGGAATCTTCAGCTGGTAGTTTCCTCCATTTAATGAGATACTCTGAAATGGATCTATTCCTCAGCTGGCGAATTCTTGTGTCAATGATGGCTTCAGGCTCCAATATGATTTTTACTTCCTTGTCAAGTTCTGGAAATATAGTTTGAACTAGGATCTTGTCACATATAACCTTCTTTAAGAATGAAACATGGAAAAATGGGTGTACTCGTGAAGATGCAGGCCACTCCAATTTGTATGCCATAGTACCAATCTTTTGCAACACCTTATAAGGGCCATAGTACTTTGGTGATAATTTATTATCCTTCTTTCCTTGCTTGAGGGACATTTGTTTGTATGGTTGTAGTCTTAAAAACATCCAATCCCCTACTTCAAAACTTCTTTCACTACGATGTTGATCTGCTTATTGTTTCATGCGATTATGTGCCATGGTCAAGTTGTCCTTTAAGATTTGGAGAACTTATTGTTGATGCTCGATGTGATCTTCCACTGCTTGAACCTTAGATTTTTCTTTTAGAGAAGAAGTGATGGAAGGAGGGTGATATCCATAGAGTGCCATAAATGGTGTCATTTTTGTTGCAGTATGAAAGGAAGTGTTATACCACC
>ML807814.1:0-57415 GCA_009831015.1 Picea engelmannii
TTTTTCCTAAGGTTTTTATTTGTTTATTAGTCATAATTAGTCATTATCCAGTCTCCTATATTTTAGGAGAGAATATTCTACCTGGAGAATATTCTCTTTCAGTTCACACTTTAGTTTGACTAGTTGAGTTGAGTTTAGATATTGCATTGGGATCATCACCATACTAATTCGAACTTGCCTTGGTATCATCACCAAAGTGTTGCATTATCCTTGATTCATTGAGTTAACTCCTCACTACTTTATGTTCAGTCAGTTAATTGAATACTAGTTTGACTAGTTAACTCAACTAGGTGGCAGTTCACTCCCGCAACTGCCTGAGAGACTAGAATAGGTGGCAGTTCACTCTCGTAACTGTTGGTGTGTGTCTAGATCACTCTAGACCACCACTATGGTGACTTGATTCACCTCAAGTCGAATTCATTGAGTTATACAAAGTGTATCATGTGTAAATTATTCATTATTCACAACGGTTAATGAGAATTCTTTCCATTCTTTCTCTCCTTCTTCTTCTTTTTCCAATTCTCTCTGCAAATGTGTGTATCATTTTTTAGCTAGATCTATTCTGTGTAGGTCAACACATTTACACTTTGTCTTGCTGGAAATCTTGTTGAATGTCTTCATCAAGTTCAGGAGAAGGAAAATGACTTTTAGCAACAATTTATTGTTCAACTTCATCTTCATCCAAAGGAGGGGATAGTATTTATTGTTGCGATGAATATTCATAAAGGTATTCTATGATTTCATCATTCATACACTCTTCATCACCAAAAAAATTTTCAAGGTACTTGATGAAATGCTCACAAAATTCACAACAATCTTCAAACACCAAGAATGAAGGATTAGATTATCCATAATGCTTAAATAATGTTACGTGGAAATCCTTAAGAGAGTATAAGATACCTAGTTTTAAACCTTCATACCATAATCTTTCTTTCCCCTCTAGAGTAGCCATAAACATTTTCATCAAACAATCCTCATTAAATTCAACCCCATTTTACATTTGTGCATGTGAAATATAATCAAGTGCAAGGCAACATCATTTCCTTTCCCATCTTTGAATTTAGGAAAATAGTTTTTCCAATCTATGTGAGGAATAGGATTTGGAAAGCTAGGAATATGAGAGTGATTCATTGGAGAATACCTTTCAGATATGTAATCCATCTTGAAGCAGTGGAGTCATCATTAAAATCTTTAGGCTACTGAGTCTTTGGAAAGTGGAGTCGCTATGAAAATGTTTAATTCAATATTCTTGAAAATGGAGTCTCCAGGTGAATGATGTACAACCTTTGTATGTCTGAATACTTTTCACCATTGGTACTCAGATCTAAAATTTTTCATTTATCCCAGGGAATATTTCAACTTCGCTCCCTGGAAACAACGCTAGAATGTTAGCACTCGGTAATTTATTTGGGTTGCATCAAAGAAATACCAAGGTAACCTACAAACAAACTTTAGGTTGGATTCTGACCCTTCCAACTAGAGAGGGCTCTCCCAAACATGTAAAGACTAAAAATTCTTAAAAAATATTTGGCAATGATCACAGAGAGGTCAGATTTTGCAATAGGACAAGTTTGTTTTAGTTTAAAAGGGTTGATAGGACAAGCAAGAGGAATAAAACATTGGGAAATGTGGTCAAATCCTGATATATACTATGAATATTAATTTAACTAATGTAATGCTGAGGTAACAGAGGAAAAATAAGCATATCCTTCAACAATAAATAGTATTCATATGATGAAAAGACATAAAAGAGAAAATCCCATTACAAATGAGAGCATTAAACAAAGATGAGTTCTCAATTGTAACTTTAGAAGAAATAACATCACGCTGACTACAATGAACAAAGCACTTAACAAAGAGTGAATTATGGTCATGTAATCATTAAACACGACAACTGCATTAACCATATGAAAGGAGCATCTATCAAGGATGAATTCCAGTTATGTACTCTTATTTATTCTTAGAATAAAGAACATAAATGAAATGAATGTGAAACAGAGGAAAACACACTAAAGAATCCACCGTGATGAATCTCGATTATCAGAGAGCACTATACTACTGTATTAATTCATAAGGACATTCTAAGAAATTTACACACAGTCCCTTCGCCTTCCTGGATGAAAGTCTCCCCCTTTCTCTACTCTTTTACAATGCAATATATATCACTAAAGGCCCCTTTCCAACTCACAAATTCGAACTTCAACCCCTTTCCCAAAATAGGAACAATTACAAATAGAACATGACATGTTTTAACCGATCTCTTGCTTTTTTAGGAGAAACAATAGGCTTCAAAATGCCACCTATAATTCTCAAACTGTAACATTTGTGTAAAATCTGAGAACGATTTTTGTAGATAAGCTCGTTCTGAAGAAAAACCTCTCTCAGTTTCTTGAAATTCATCTCAATTTGGCCGAAATACATGTCATAAAAACATGTCTCGAACAGGAAATCATAACTGAAAGATATGGCTCCAAGATTCCTTCGAATATCCCAATCCATGACACCTGTGTGAAAAATGAACAAGGTTAATGTTCTAGGGTCCGTGCTTGAAAATAATTGTCAACCTCCTTTGAATTTTGAAAAATCATTCTGGTTCATCCGGAAATCGTCCTGTAAGTCTCAACTTCTACGAAAACTGACTGCCACATCCTCTTTGAAATGTCGCTCGTGTTTTTTTCAAATACAATTTTATTTATCAATATTCTCCTTAAATATTTGGGAATAATATATTTGAATAGAAATAATTCCCAAATATTTTTTATCATGTAAAATTAAATTTCCATAATTTAATTCATTCCCGTGGTTTTGAAAAACCATTTATTGCTTGCTTCCCATGTTTTTGAAAATCATATTTTGTTGTTCTCAATTTACCATTTCACTGTGAAAACACTGGTTTGTTTCCAATGGTTTTGAAAACTATGTCTTGGTAACCATCTTGGTAAACTATGAAAATATCTCTTGATATTCCCCTTTTACTTATCTTTCGTTCACGTACATTTTCTTCTTTATGATTCTTTTCCATAGAAATAAATATTAATTTCTTTGTTATAAAATTCAAATTTTATCTCAGTATAAATTTTTCATCATGAGGATGAATTTCATTTATTGGAAATTCCATTATTATTATTGAAATGCACTCCTGGAAAATATGTCGCACATAAACCATATAATAAATGGTTGCAATATTATTTCCAGTTTGGGAGGAGTGGTCTTACTCCACACCACTCTTACCTCCGAAATGCATCATTTAAGGACACATACTCCAACTTAAAACTTGATGGTTTGGATTTCGACCCACCTTAAAAAATTAACCTCTGTTTACTTTCAACTCCTGAAATGTATATGTGCCCTCCATCCACCTTTTGACTTTTCAATATTAAAAATTGAGATCCATGCCCATGATTTGATGTGAGGTCATGAATTAAATATTGGATTAAATATTAATATAAATATTTTAATATAAAAATATTTATATTAATAATAATAAACCTTTTTCCATTTTATAAGGACTTTGGGCATATGAGGCTCATCACATGACTTTGTGGATAGGATAAGGGAGCTTAATCTTAATAAAAGGAATAATTTTAATTTTCAACGGGAATATGATAATATGGGTAAACATGAATGAAGTGATAGAACCGAGGGATTTAGATAAGCATTAAGGATAGATATAGGTTTGGGATATTTTTCAATTTTGACTCATGGAGGACATGACTATTTTGGATGATTAGTCGAGTGAAGGATTTAGGTGATAGAACTTTGACGAAGCTGGTGAAAAAGTTTTAAAATCTGAGTGGAAAGATAGCACAAGGACAAGATGATTTGGAAAAATTAATGCAAATTAGCATGTAATAACAAGTGTCATTCAACTTATCATTGAAATATGCAACAGGCCTATTGTCTTGGCTCAAGACTGCTCCAATTGCAACTACACTAGCATCACATCTTACTTGAAATGTCTTCTCGAAATATAACAAGACCAGAATCAGTTGTTCTGTTATCTTCTCTTTTAGTATCTTGAAGTTTTTCTCAGCTTCTTCTGTCCACTTCAAAGACTTTTGTCTCTTCTTCACTGTATCTATCATTGGCGCACAAATTCCACTGAAATTTCTAATGATATTCCGATATAAACTTGATAATCCATGGAAGCTTCTCACCTCAAATATGCTCCTTGGTGATGGCCATTCTCTGATTTCTTTCACCTTCTCTGGATCCATCTTCAATTCATTTGAAGAGATCACAAAACCCAAGTAAATGAGTTATGTCTTCATAAAAGAGGACTTCTTCATATTTATCAACAACTTCTCCTGTTGCAATCTCCTCATTACTAATGTCAGATGTCTCAAATTCTCTTCTTCAGTTTTACTGATGACTAATATATCATCCAGATATACAATCACAAACTTGCCAATGAAATATTTAAATACCTCATTCATCAACCTCATAAAAGTACTCAGGGAATTTGTTAATCCAAATGGAATAACAAGCCACTCATACAACCCTTTGTTTGTTTTGAAGGTTGATTTCCACTTATCACCTTCTCTCATCCTTATCTGGTGATAACCACATTTCATATCTATCTTTGAAAAATATTTTTCTCCACTCAAGCAATCCATTAAGTCATCCATCCTTGGTAAATTAAATATGTACCTAATGGTGATTTTTTTATGGCTCTTGAGTATGAACACATTCTCCATCCTCCATCATTTTTTGGACTTAACACAGTTGGTACTGTGCATGGACTCAAGCTTTCTTTGGCTAAACCCTTGTCCATCAAATCATGGACTTGTCTCTTTACCTCCTCATTCTCTTGATGTGTCAATATGTATTCTTCTTTGTTTGACAGACTTGCTCCTGGTATTATATCAATGTAATGGATGATACTCCTGATGGGTGGGAATGAGCTAGGTAACTCATCCACTACTATGTCAGCAAAATTCTCTAATAGCTCCTAAATTTCTTCAGGAAGATCATCCACATAACTACTTATAAGGAAAACTATGGGTTTCCTCACCACAACAAATTGCATCTCATGTTCCTTATTGACTTCACTCAAGAGTTCCTTCCCACTCATGAGAAGTATACTTGTGTTGGCTTCTTCCTTTACTTTCTTTTCCTCAATTGGAAATGTGTGTCCTACGATTCTTCTCCAAAGTATAAGTATTTTTTCTCCCATTATGAATGAAATTCCTATCATACTTCCATGATCTCCCCAACAAAACATGACATACATCGATGGGAATCACATCACACAAAATCTCATCTCTATATCCTCCTATCTTAAATTCAACTAGGCATTGTTTAGTTACCATTACCTGGTGACCTTTCTGCAACCATGAGACTCTATATGGACTTAGATGTGCAGTTTTATCCAAATCCAATTTCTCCACCATATCCATGGATACTAAGTTGTTAGTGTTCCCACTATCAATTATCACCTTGTATAATCTATCTTTAGAATTGCAAGAAGTTCTGAAAAAACTATTCCTCTACACTGATTTTTCAATATCTGGCTCTGGCTTCAAGAAAACCTTCTTCATCATCATAAATTTCCCATCTTCTATGTCTTTTGCTTCAAAATTCCACTTCTGTGCTTCCAAAATGTGAGATTCACTTCCTCCTTCTTTCTTTCTCTCGAGGCATTCCAAAGACATGTGCCATGTCGTTCCACAGGAATAACACTTCACTTCTCCTCCTCTGCCTTTTGCTCTTCCTCGAGGAAACGAGTTTCTTCCACCATATTTTCTTGCTCGAGAACTTCCTCCTCTTTTGAAGTGACTATGTGGTTTTCCAGTCTCAACCTTGGGCTTTTGTTCCTTTTCATGGAAAATTCCCTTGCCTCTATTTATACTTCTTCCTTTGCTTCACTGACTCTATTTTATGGACAACTTCTTCTCTACCTTCAGTGCAATATGATAAGCTTCATCCACTGTCCTTACTTTCATCATGGATTTCATATCTCAGGTCATTAATATACCTGACAACCTTTTCATCATCTTTCTTTCTATCTCCAACCCTGATGTTCAACTTGTAGAACTCCTATGTGTATTCTTTTACTATTAAATCCTTCTGTCTTAGGTTTTGCAACTTCCTGAACAGATTTATCTGATAGTCCTTGGGTATGAATCTAGCTTTCAACTTGGCTACCATTTTATCCCAATTATTGATCTTTTGCTTGCCTTTTCACCTTCTGTTAGCCTGTAGTTCATCCCACCATAGTATTTCATGTCCATTTAATCAGGTGATAACATGTTTCACCTTCTTCTCCTCATCATCATCTTCATAATTGAAGTACTTGTCCATTGATCTTATCCAATCCAACAATTCTTCAACATAAATTTCCTTCGTACATTCGAATGTCTATCTTTTCTCTAGCTCCCAACTTGACAACCACTTTCAACAAGCATTCCTCTGCAACATCCTCTACTACAACTTCTTCAAATTCTACTTCTTCACCCTATGCATCACTGACATATCTAGCATCAGGTGCTCTCCTTTGTTTTCTCTCCATAGAATCCAATCTTGCATGAAGTTCTCTCATCTCCCTTTCCACAGTTCGATTTTCTATAGGTGGATATGCACGTCTTCTAGGCGACATTGTGTTGAACTTTATCCTTCACACAGTGCTTTAAAAGAAAATGTTTCCTTATGATACCATTGAATGATATCAAACTACATAGTATTTCCTACATAAATTAATTCTATGGCTCTGATACCACTTGATGCATCCCCCCTTCTCTCCTAGGGGTTGTACGACCTCCTAGTCAAGGATATTCAATATAATGATCCAAATTGGCTCTTCGGGCCTCTGCTAGACCCTGAAATCAATTTACACAAGCCCCTATTTGTTATCCCGCAGGTTCAATTTACCCACGACCCCATTCTTGGGTGCTTCTGGTAACACTGAGTGGAGAGCACTAGCTCCTCCGCTAGGCTCTTCTTCAATATGACCACTAGAAATAACCTCAGGCCAGCCCCCTTTGCAATTTCAGGCTTCAACAATTTTGAATGTATCTCTCTCCTTTTTCCCCAAACTCTGGACCCGCGAAATCACCCAGACCATATCTACGGTCTACACTTATTTGACAGACAACGAATGTGATCTACTTTAGGACTCCGACTTCGGGAGTTTTGAGTGTTACAACACCTTTTTCTTCTGAAGTGATCTGTACTCGAAGCTTCATATCAAGTGCCACATGCTCCTCTTTATCAAAGGTTGAGATTCATCCTTTACTCCGCTTCAGATGACTTATAGTCAATGCTCCTCTGCGTTCTTTGTTCTGGAGTATCAATCCTCCGAAGTGATAGATCTTCCGCCACACGTCCTTTTCCAATGGACGACTCTGATGAACTCCGATGCTCTGGCCTTCAAGAGTTCTCATGATTTCACTCTTCACTTTCCTCCGGAGTAAATATCCACTCTCCACCTGTCCCTCTATTCATCAACGAATCTTGTTGATTCCTTCCTTCGGAACTTTTGACCCTTAAAAACTTACTTGGTAATTTCCTCGGAGTGTTATATTCCCGGAGTGATAGATCTGTCACCGCGTGTTCCAAAAACAAACGGCTAGGATGATTCCTTACCTTTGGAGCTTTGGATGACTTCTGGTCAATGCTCTATTTCCTCCTTTCCTTTCCTCCAGAGTATGCACATCAAGACTCCATGATCTGCTAACATGTGTCCCTCTTAGATTGACGACCACGATTTACTTCAAAAATTATGGCTTCAGGAGTTTGGATTCACTCCTCTTGTTTTCCTTTGGAGTACTCTTCTCCCAAAGTACATGGATATCTGCCACGTGTCCTTCCTGAATCCAACAATACAGATATCTTTGTCCTTCACGACTTCGCAAAATTTGTTTTTTTCTCCACACAAATTTTCGAGAGCTTTACCTCCTAGACTCTCTGATTTGTTGCCACGTATCCTCCTTGATACCGATGGTTAGGATTCACTTCGCAGCTCTGAGACTTCGATGATCCCACTCTCAAAACCTTTTCAAACCTCTAAATACTCAGAGTGTCGAAGGATTCCAAGGATAACCTCCATGCAACTCTCCCAGATCTCATGGTCTGGAATGATCTCGCTTCCTCTGAATGGATATCGCTCGTTAACTTGGGGAATATTAAAGGGCTCTTCCCTATTGAATACTTATCACCCTCTACCCCTTCTGAGCTTGTTCTTCGTTGAAACCTCTAACTCCTCGGAGCGTTTCTTAGACACTTAGTCAAATTTTGATTCTTTGCAGACCTTGCAAAAGGTCTTCTTCCATGACTCAAATTATTTGTGAGCGATTGTGCACACTTTGCAACATTTCTTTACAGCTCAATTGTTCCTCCTGAATAATATGACTCTGAGTGTGTTTCTTCCTATGCACACTTTCAAGCTATCCCTCCTGAACTTCTAAGTCCAAACAGTCTTTGTCAATGAATAGATTGCGGACACTTATGCACTCCTTGCAAACAAAAGCTTCACGTTCTCTTTCCTGAGATTCTAATTTGAAAGAGACTCTATCAACGCACACCTTGCGGACACTATGCACTCCTTGCACTTGCTCATAGAAGAGAAAAAAATGAAACTTATCTAGTCCTCACAAATTCATACATTCAACCATGAAATGCATTCATAACATAAGAACAAGTAATAACAGAGAATTGCAATAACAAAAATCCTACCATTCATTCATTCAGATAGACACAATAAAAACAACACCAAACATTTGGCTCAACGCTTCCCTATTATATTCATTCAAATGATATGTACATGGACTCATACAATTCTCTTCATCATTTATCAACAACTCTTAACAACAATAACGACAACTCTTAGCAGCCTTTAGCTACAATAATCTTCAACAACAATAATCTTCAACAACCTCTACTGGGACACAATACATTTATTTATATAAAAGAGCTCATAGAGATTTTCCCTCTGACTACCTTAGTTCTATCCTATCAAATTAAAAGCTTTCAACTACTAAGACTTTATTACAATAAATATTCGAGACAAACAGACAAGAATGAATGCTTTAGATATGTACTTCCATCTACTACATTAAATAAAATACACCCCCCATCGATCTCATGCGATTGTCCATCCTCCAAAAATTTAAGATGTTATTTAATTACAATCTTTTCAAGATATTTCATTGATATGCCAACTTTAAAATTCAAAAACACTTCAAAATGTGTGCTAGGGTGTTGATTTTTCTTCCACTTGTGCTTTGATGACGTTGCTCCTGCATCACAAATATTCAAACAATATATATACGTATATATAATGTTATATAAAATTGACAATATAAAAACAGATAATGAATATATATCTAATTAGCACGAGACAATATTTATTCGATCCCCCATCAATGTGCCCATATTTCCTACAATGTTTTGTAGTTGTTGCTATTAAAATTCTTACAGGACATGTAAGGAAACATTTTTTGCAAGGGAAATAACATGTACCATCACCCTTTTCACCCACTTTAATTTTTTTCCCACCTCTAATATTTTGCGACATTCTTTCACACAAAATACCCTTTCTGAAGTTTTGAACCGTCGTTGTTATAGCAATTAGATTTTCGCAACATCTCTAATTTGCAAAATATTTATAGATATTTTTTTCGTCACAAGAGAGAAGAACATTCACCAAGTCAATGTTGATTTTGTCAAACAATGTTGTTGACTTTGTCAAATAGTGTAACGGTCATCATTGAATTGTCTCTCTTGCAATGATAGCCAAATGTCATTGCAAGAGAACGAGATTAAACTATCTACAGGTACGTCGCTCTTGCGACATATATCTGGTTTCATCTCTCTTTCGATGATTTCCAAAGTTTTCATCGCAAGAGAGAATAATGTGGGCTGGATTTATAAAAAAATTAAAAAATTCAACTCTTTATCTTCAATTTTGCAACGAAAAGTTACTTTCGTCGCAAGTAGTCATCACAATTTTTTCAATATGTAGTAGTGTGGTATGCCTTGCCTTGAATTTCCTTTCCTTTCCTTGGTATGGTATGGTATGGTGAAGGTATGGCATGCCTTTCCTTCCCTCTCCAAGCCATGGTATGGCATGGTATGGTATGGTATGCCTTCTGTTGCTTTGCCTTGCCTTGCCATGGTATAGTATGGTATGGTATGGTATGTCGTTCCTTTCCTTTCCATGGTATGGTATGGTATGCCTTTCTTTTCCAATCCATGGTATGGTATGGTATGCCTTGCCTTGCCTTTCTAAGCCATGGTATGGTATGCCTTGTTTCGCCTTGCCTTGCCTTGCTAAGCCATGGTATCTATGGTATGGTATCGTATGCCTTGCCTTGCATCTACAAGGTTTATAACAACATAATGAATTGTTTCTACACTTTTGACTATTTTAATGCCTAAATTTTTCCTACCAACAGTCAAACTTCTAGATTTTAACAAAGCTAAAAATAATGGACATGTAGCAACATTGGATTTTGGTTCAAAATATTCTTTAATGATTTTATAAGAGTGATATCAAATAGTACGGTTAGGTAACTTACCTTCAAGTGATGTCAGACCACTTTCATTGACCTAAATTCATTTAGGAGTTATTCATCGCATGATGCTCAATCTAGGTAGGGACGATGAACCCCTATTATGACACTCTTGACCTCCCTGTTGTGGAGTTAACAATGTTTTAGTTTTTTCCCCTTCAATCACTGGTGAATCAACTCTTAGAGGAGAGTGGACATGGGATTGACTAGTTTCTAGAACATTTGATTGTCCAACAAGAGATTGCAACATAGGAACTTCTTCATCACAATGTTGTACACCAATTGCTTCTCTAATTTCATCCATTGTATAGTCAACTCCAAGCATATCCCCCATCATCTGATCATCCACAACAAGTTGTATTGAAGACATACCGGATGTATTTCTCTCTAATAAACTCTTGCACTTTTGTTTTGGTTATGGAGGAGAAACAATAGAGACATCTATTCCGCTAGAAATTTGATTTCCTTCTTTTGAAAGCCTGTGCTTTGACATATATACCTTTGTCTTTTCTCTTTCTTATTCTACCTTTTCCATAAATTTCTCTTTTCTTGAGGAATTTCTTTCTCAAATCCATTGGTTCCCCATGTTTAAAGAGAAAAATTGGCTTCCAACACCCCACCACAAATTTGTCATTGTATTATGTAATAAGGCACAACCAAGTGGAGAAATATTTCTTTGTATTACAAAAGAAGACACAACAAGTAATTCCAATTCCAAATCCACTTGGAAAAAAATTTCTTCCAATTGCAAGAAGACACAAGAATATACAAACAACCATTTCAGTTTCACTTGGACAAATTTCTCTTCCAATTCCAAGAAGACAAAAGAAGATACAAACAACAATTCTAGTTGCATTTGGCAAAAATTGTCTTCCAATTCCAGGAAGACACAAGAAGATACAAACAATAATTCCAATTACACTTGGACAAATTTGTCTTCCAATTGCAAGAATACATAAGAAGATACAAATATCAATTCCAATTTCACTTGGACAAATTTGTCTTCCAAATACAAGAATACACAAGAAGATACAAATAAAAATTCGAATTGCACTTGGACAAATTTGTCTTCCAATTACAAGAAGAAACAAGAAGATACAAACAACAATTCCAATTGTACTTGGACAAATTTGTCTTCCAATTCTAGGAATACACAAGAAGATACAAACAAGAATTCCAATTGCACTTGGACAAATGTGTCTCCCTATTTGAAGAAGACACAAGAAGATATGAACAACAATTCCAATTGCACTTGGACAAATTTGTCTTCCAAATTTTCCTACAATGGTCTAGAAATAACACAAAACTCTGTATGAATCAAACAAGAAGACCAAAATAAGAAAAAAATGTTTGTGCATGTTAGTAACATTTCTTGTACAAGGGGTGTTTTCCTGAAAGATAAGCCCCTTTGGGGGAAAATGTGAAGAAGCAGGGTAAAAACCCACTTACCCTAAGTTTGGGGTGCAAATGCACCTTTGGATATGCAGCGAGCAAATCTGGGCGGCCAGAATCTGCGCACCCAAATCTACGGTCGGGATCGGATTCCGGAGCCCCCTGCCATTCTACCTTTAAGCGGAGGAGGGGGGTCCGGAATGGGGCGCACATCTCTCGAGCGTCCAGGATTAGAGTGCCCAGATCAATGATGCTCAAGTGATTCCAAACCCCCCTTGCCTTTCTGCCTTTTATAGGGGGGGGGTCTGGAATCGGGTGCGCATCTCTCGAGTGGCCAGGATTAGAGCACCCAGATCAACGGATCTCAGGAAATTCCACCCCCCCCCTTTGCCATTCTGCCTTTAATTAAAGGGGGGGTCTGGAATGGTGGGGTATTGATGTGGGGCCCCCTTCCTATCGTGTCACATTTTGTACCGTTCTCCCCCTTGCCGTCTATTCTTCACTTGATTGTGTGACAAGGCTCGTTCCCATTAGCCCCTCCTCTTCCTCCGACATCTGTCCATCTCCCCTCTCTCCATCCACATGGTCCCTCCCCCACCTCATCACCTCTCATCTCACCCTCATAGTTTTGGCGCCATCACGCCTGTTAGACCCTCATCCACGTCCGCCATAGGGGTCCCCTCACAGCAGTCCAATGAAACAACATCCAAAGAAAAGTTGCCACGTCACCCGAGTACAGAGTTGACCGAGGCCATTTCCAATTCCAAGGAAGCAGTTATTTTGGCAGTTGATGGTGGTTGAACGTCGTTTTCTTCCATAAATAGAAGGCCAGGAAAGGACAAGCGTAGAGACAGGCTGATAGTCCGTCTTGACAGAGCTTTTGTCTGTCAAACCACTGCAGGACAGTCAGGAGTCCCTTTGCGTCTGTCATAAGTGCACGATCATCTAGAGTCTGCATGCGCAGACTACCAGAATACATGCAGACGCAATGTTTTTAATGTAGTTTCTCGTTTTCGCTATTGTTGTTTTGTTTTGGCTATATGTAGGCATTTTTTCCATTTTGTAAAGGATCGATGGTAGAGCGAAGCTCCCGAT
This sequence comes from Picea engelmannii, assembly GCA_009831015.1. Lineage (NCBI taxonomy): Eukaryota > Viridiplantae > Streptophyta > Pinopsida > Pinales > Pinaceae > Picea > Picea engelmannii. The sequence goes on from ML807814.1 coordinate 12,999, forward strand.
TGTAAAGTTTTAGTAGACGTCTCTAGTTCTCTGGTTATTCATCTTTGTGTAATATTTCTTGTTTAATGACAGACAATTTTCTTATCCCATCTAGTTTTCATCTCATACCGAGGGAGTTCATGATTGACTGATTCACATGAATTATTGCAATTATGTTACGATAAAGGATTTATTGTTGCATTGTTGCATTCTCCGGTTTTCTGCGTTTGAATGTAAGAAGATCTTGCGTTTAGATGTTTTCTCCTATAGTTTGTTAGAAACCCGATGTTTATAACAGACCTTTGCATTTCTCTTATACAAGTCTTCCCCCTACTCACCCTTACTACAACTCACTGTCTGAAGTTTATCTAAGACCTCACTTGCCCATGCATGCCTGACCTAGTTTTGGAGTTAGAACAATATTGTTTTGAGTTAAATTCCATTCGATCACCCCTTTTTATAAACAAATCGTGACATAAACTGATGGGTGTTGGGCTCTGCTCCTGCTGCAATCCAGGAGTGACTTCTGACGCTAAAATTTCTGGCGTCGTTGCCCGGGACGAAATTGAAGATTTTCCCTGGGTAGAATGAAATTGAGCCTCTTATTATGAAGGTGCATCAGGCATCAGAGCCCTTAAATATTGCTACTGTGCACCTGGCGACTCCACTGGGGAGAATCCAAAGTTTCCACATCACTGTTTCAGCTGTGGCTACTATTAGCACACCTGAAAGCTGACCCAGAGGAGCTTTCTCGAGAAGGTTTCAACAACTGCTTTCTCAGCCTAGGAAGCTTCCTGGGGTAACAACAACGTAAGATCTGGCCTTTGATGGTGAACAGGGACTAGGCACATTCAAAGCTGCGCATCTTTCACCTGACGACTCCATGATTCAAGGATCGATTGGCGACTCCACTGGTTCGGAATGGAGAAAATCTTAGCTTGAAGGTTTGCTCCTTTTAATTTTTCTGCTATTTCTGGTTTTCCTAATGTTGTCCCTTCTCCGAATGAATGGGGCTATTATTTGCCCATATTTGGAAAATGTGAAGAGGACAACCTTGCTCAGCACCTCAGTGAGTTTCATGAACTCATGCATTAGTGGGAAATACATCATGAGGATGTATTACTGAAAATTTTCATGTTCTCGTTAGCAGGGGATGCTCGTAAATGGTATTATTCTTTACCCCCTCCTATAATTTCTTCACTCAGTGAATTCCATGCAGCTTTCACTGCCTATTGTCAGGAGCTTTATCCCTCTGAGTTGATTTTTCATAACTGTTGTGAGGAATACTACAACAAATGTATACAAGATAGAGCTGTCTCTTATGTAGGCTATGAGGATGATCCTGATGACCTGGATAAAAAATCAGTCATTTCTCCTCCCCATTCATCTGCTTCGGGCAAAGTTATGGCGCTGGTAAAATCTATCACTACCAGACTAGATAGGTGGGAAGCTGAGCGATGTACAGAGGATTTTCCACCCTTTGAAGAAGATGATTTTGGTATCTCTACAATGGATAATTATGAAGATCCGAGGGAGAAAGAAGATGCTTTGAGCGGAGTTATGGAATTGATAAAATCTATCACTGCCAGACTTGACAGGTGGGAAGTTGAACAATGTGCTAAGGATTTCCCATCCTTTGAAGCAAATGCCCTTAGCAACTCTACTAAGGGCGATTATGAAAAAAGATTTCCCACGGGTCTTGTTTATGGTCATTATGAATCTGACCCATGGGAGAGCCAAGAAGAATAAATCCTCCCAGATATGATTATGTTTGATGGAGGCTGTGATGATGAAGGATGTAAGGATAGAAGATTGGGGGAAGAAGATGCTCTGAGTGAACTGATAGAGCATGAGAAATCTCTCACTGCCCAACATGCAAGGTTGGAATCTAAAGGCAATGGAGAGGGTTTTCCAGTCCTTGAGGCATATGTTCTTAGCAGCTCTTTTGAGGAGGTTATTGAAGATTTCATAGCTACGTTAGTTTCTTCCCCTGATGAGTCTGTTGTCTCAGATTTAAAGGAAGAAGCCATTGTGGAAAGGATTCTTCTCTTTTCCTTCACGATATTTCCCATGACATATTGACATTTGGGATTGAATCGAAGGATCAGGAGATCATTCCTTTTCTACAAGATGGGGGAGTTTTGTGCTCACCTATCTTTGATGATCATTCTGGTAAGGAGAAGACCGCAGAGCCTTATCCTCTATCCACTAAAGAAAAGTATCATGAGGAAATCAGCCATCCCAGTCATTCAGAAGATGCTGAGCAACACGAGGAAGAGAAGAGCTTTCCCACGGGTCCTGTCTATGGCCATTATGAATCTGACCCTTGGGAGAGCCAAGAAGAAGAACCAAAGGAGCAGTTTACCTTATGTCCAGAGCCGGTCCGTGAGTAACCACCACCGAATATCAGTAAGCCTACATTAGTTTTCCACACACCTGTGCTTACCAAACATATTCAGCCACACGTGAACAACTATGTAGCATTTGAGGTTGTATGTCACCAATCTTATGGAATTTGCCACTAGTCCTATGAGCCTGTGAAGGAATACATGGAGTTGTATTTCCTTCACAATTCAGAGCTGCCCTATTTCATCTCAACTTCAGTCTATAAGAAGGAGTTGAAGAGCGTAACCGCTCTGCTGTCACGATTGCACCACCTGTTTGTGCTCATCGATAGAAGGAAGGAGCTTTCATTCAGGAAGCTGCTTGAATGGTTATGGTGGAAGTTTTTTTTCACCTAGCCCCATGTAAAGTATTTTATTAGTATTAGGACTGTACATAAATAATCTCCTTTGAGCATGTATCCTTATTTTGTTTTGCTTTTACTTTTTGGCCTGTATTTTCAGCAGAGGGGATTTTCGAGCTTGACATAACCCAACGGCAAGGCACTGAAGCTACAAAGAGTTCTCTATAGCCCGCAGGGGGCGTGTCATCCCCCATGGAGCCTAATGTTAGTAACATTTATTGTACAAGGGGTGTTTTCCTGAAAGATAAGCCCCTTTGGGGAAAATGTGAAGAAGCAGGGTAAAAACCCACTTACCCTAAGTTTGGGGTGCAAATGCACCTTTGGATATGCAGCGAGAAAATCTGGGCGACCATAATCTGCGCACCCAGATCTACGATCGGGATCGTATTTCAGATCCCCCCTGCCATTCTACCTTTAAGCGAAGGGGGGGGGTCCGGAATTGGGCATGCATCTCTTGAACGGTCAGGATTAGAGCACCCATATTAACGATGATCAAGTGATTCCGGACCCCCCTTGCCTTTCTGCCTTTAATAGGGGGGGTCCGGAATCGGGTGCGCATCTCTCGAGCGACCATGATTAGAGCACCCAGATCAATGGCTCTCAGGCAATTATGGCCCCCCCTTTTCCATCCTGCCTATAATTAAAGGGGGGGGTCCAGAATGGTGGGGTATTGATGTGGGGCCCCCTTCCTATCGTGTCACCTTTTGTACCATTCTCCCCCTTGCCGTCTATTCTCCACCTGACCGTGCGACAAGGCTCATTCCCCTTAGCCCCTCCTCGTCCTCTGACATCTGTCCATATCCCCTCTCTCCATCCACATGGTCCCTCCCCCACCTCATCACCTCTCATCTCACCCTCATAGTTTTGGCACCATCACCCCCATTAGACCCTCATCCACGTCCGCCATAGGGGTCCCCTCGTAGCAGTCCGATGAAACACCATCCAAATAAAAGTCGCCATGTCTCCCAAGTACAGAGTTGACCGAGGCCATTTCCAATTCCAAGGAAGCAGTTATTGTGGCAGTTGATGGTGGTTGAACGCCGTTTTCTTCCATAAATAGAAGGCCAGGAAAGGACAAGCGTAGAAATAGACTGACAGTCTGTTCTGACAGAGCTTGTGTCTGTCAAACCACTGTAGGACAGTCAGGAGTCCCTTTGCGTCTGTCATAAGTGCACGATCATCTAGAGTCTGCATGCGCAGATTTCCAGAAGACATGCAAACACAATGTTTTTAATGCAGATTCTCGTTTTCGCTATTGTTGTTTTGTTTTGTCTATATGTAGGCATTTTTTCCATTTTGTAAATGATCGATGGTAGAGTGAAGCTCTCGATTGTAAATTTTTAGTAGACGTCTCTAGTTCTCTGGTTATGCATTTGTATGTAAGATTTCTTGTTTAATGACAGACAGTTTTCTTATTCCATCTAGTTTTCATCTCATACCAAGGGAGTTCATGATTGACTGATTCACATGAATTATTGCAATTATGTTACGATAAAGGATTTATTGTTGCATTGTTGTATTCTCTAGTTTTTTGCGTTTGAATGTAAGAAGATATTGCGTTTAGATGTTTTCTCCTACAGTTTGTTAGAAACCCGATGTTTATAACAGACCTTTGCATTTCTCTTATACAAGGATTCCCCCTATTCACCCTTACTACAACTCAATGTCTGAAGTTTATCTAAGACCTCACTTGCCCATGCATGCTTGGCCTAGTTTCAGAGTTAGAACAACATTGTTTTGAGTTAACTTCCATTCGATCACCCCTTTTTATAAACAAATTGTGACATAAACTGATGGGCGTCGGGCTCTGCTCTTGCTGAAATCCAGGAGTGACTTCTGACGCTAATAGTGCACACTATTTTTGGGTGAAGATGTCACAGATTATTTTTGTCCTTGAGATAGATGAGGTAGTGGAGTGTGCTTGGCACTAAAATATGCCTACCAAGAACACACGTGTAACCCTAGAATGTGTGTGCACTAAAGCAGGTGTGGGTTCCTATTGATCATAAATGAGCAATAACTACAACTCAATCAAGTCACAAGAGTGGATGCGCTCTCTTAATGCAATATATATAGCATTTGTTATAAACCAAACATCTTTATGAATAAATATATATAGGGATATGGGGACAACTAAGGCCTAAGGGGTTAGGATTGAAGGTTTTTTCAATGATAGATTAATGGTTAGAGCACCAATATGTGGGTGATGTGGGTGTAAGGGGTGTACAAAAGGTATACGCATAGTGCACTCATGTCTCGAGTGTACAGAGGGTTAAGGGTTGAGTATAAGTTATTCCTAGTATTATATGGAGCTAGGGGGGTCTAGTTCATGGTCTATGTCAAGCTCTAGGTCATTGTCTAAATATAGCTTTATGTCTATGTCATGGTCTAGGTCATGGTATACATTAAGCTCTAGGTTATCGTCTAAATCTATCTCTAGCTCTATGTCGTGGTCTAGGTCATGGTATAGGTCTATGTAATGGTCTACTTAGTGTTCTAAATATTGGTCATCTACTAGGTCTAGGTCATGCTCCAGGTCTTGCCATGTATATGTCTTTCTATGTATAGGTTTAGGTATAGGTATGGACATGTATAGGTCAAGTCCATTTCTTTCCTTGCGATGTAGGGAGGGGGGTTGCAAAGAGAGGAAGAAACARAGTGTGAGAGGGGGATAGGGGAAGAAAAAGAGAGTGATTTATAGGGAGACATAGAGGGAGGGTAGAGAGTGAGAGTGAGAGGAATGGGGGGGGAAGAGGGAAGGGGGGTTATATAGATGAAAGTAAATAAAGGTGGGGAGAGTGGGGGATAKAGGGGGAGGGGGATACAGGGAGTGAGAGAGAGAGGGTTAGATGAAAGAGGTAAAGAGAGAAGGGGGTAGGKATGGATTGTTTGAGAGTGTTACATGGGAAGAGGAAGGGGGAGAGATCTAGAGATATAGAGGGARGAGGGGGGTAGAGAGAGAATGTATGAGTGTGAGAYRGTGGGAAGAGAAAGAAAGAGAGGGGAGTTGGACAAGGAGTGTTTGAGTGTGTGAGAGGGAGGGAGAGGGAGACAAAGAGATAAGGTAGAGAGAGAGAGTGATAGGAAGGGGGGGGAGAGATAGTGGGGAGGGGTATATTAATGAGAGAGAGAGTGGAGATATAGTGGGAGGGAGGGGGAGGGATAGGGGGAGGGAGGAGGGGGTGGAGAGAGAGTGAGACTGATTGTGAAAGGAAGGGGGGAGATAGAGGGAAGGGAGGGTAGAGAGATATAAAGAGACAAATGGGTGGAAAGTATAGGAGAGAGAGGGAGGGGGATATACTGAAAGTGAGACTAACAATAATGAGAGAGAGAAAGAGGTGGTATATGTAGAAGAGAAAGAGAGGAGAGATAATGGGAGGGAGGGGGAGAGATAGAGGGAGGAGGGGGGTAGAAATATAGTGTGTCAGTGTGAAAGGGGGAAAAGAGTAGGAAAGAGAGGGGTGGTGGAAAAGGAGTGTTTGAGTGTGTGAGAGGGAGGGAGAGGGAGACAAAGAGAGAAGGTAGAGAGAGAGAGAAATGGGGAATAGATAGTGGGGAGGTGTAGAAGTATGAGAGAGAGAGTGGAGAGATAGTGGGAGGGAGGGGGAGAGAGGGAGAGAGGGAGGAGCGGGTGGATATAGAGTGATACTTGTTATCTCCTAAAATGAATCAGTCAATTTGTTCCATTTTGTAGGTGATAGCGTGGTCAATAATAGGATTCTATATAATTTTTTAGATTCTAGAAGTGTCAAAACATAGGATTTAAAAATTGTACCCTAGAAATAAATTGATCCTCAAAAGGCTGTTTTTTAAATTTTGTGAAAAATATTTTCACCAGTTAACATATGTTGCTAAGTTGATGATTAGCTGGTGAAAGCCTCAGTTTTCAATGGTTAAGGTGTACTCCCCATAGGCAAGTAAGCTGGTGAAAGCGCTAAACATGGATTTCGCTTCAATGACTCCAAAATAAAAAAGGGACACGCTCGACACACGTCACACAATCATTATGGAGCGCTAGTTGAAACAAACGATGATGATGATACCGTTTGTGGAAAGTTTAATAGGACATTATGGTAGATAGTTCTTCTAATTTCGTGCGACAACAATGAGAGGATTGGAGATGATGAATTCACATTCATCATTAGAGACAGAGGAGAAAATACCTGCCACCCCGTGACATCAAATCAATATGTTATGTTTTGAATTCATGGTGTTCATAGGTAATATGATATGGTTTCATGTTCAAATTGGTAACACATACATTTTTCACCAGCGCTAGCCTCGTCTGTATCAAGATAATTACCGTGTCCACCATGTGCAAATCAATCAACCTTCGAGTCGCAGATGGAAAGGAAGCAAAGTGGGTTGCAACTGAGGAAAGAATTAGATAACCTCTCATTTTTGCAGTCACATCCAGATGTGCAGAAGCGTTTATCAGATGCAGGATGCATGACTTATGTGGAATAAATTACATCATGGTTATCACCAGGCGACAGCAGAAGTTTTCACCAGGTCATATGATGGAAAGAAATCCAGCGTGGGCTCTCTAGAGATGATAATCGATGAATCTTCCATCGCTACAAAACTGGCTTACCCAAAACAAGCCAAAGCTGGTTTAAAACGACAGTGACTAAAAACTTAGATTTTAGGGTATATCTCAAGCCATAATTCAGAAGTGTAACCTGGAAGAAAAGCTTACCTGTTTCTCACCTGGAAGAGGAATGGCAAGATCTGTTCAAAGGCATTCAACTTCACTTAACTTCAGAAGGCAGGTATGACAAGTTAATGTTATACCATTTCAGACTTTTAGATCATTTCACAGGGAAGACCCTTCTGAATTTTCCTTTCTTCCTTCACAAAATTCTAACCAAAGTGTGTAAGAAGATCAAAACTGAACCTCTAAGCATAAGAAATTCCCCATGTCATTATGGCCTAATCAAATTGATAATTTTAGAGGAACTGGGACAAAGAGGAAGAACTTGGCAACACTTTCTCTTCTGGGAAGGTTTTGAGACCCAAAATCAACCTGTAAATGAGTGGAACAAAGCAGGGAAAAAGCAATCAACTACTCAGAGCAGCTCAGGGCGGAGGAGAGCTCTCCCAAGACCAGTAGAGGATAGGGTTTCTAGAATAAATCCCAAGAGAGCAAAGAAGAAACTGGATTTTGAAATAAACTCAGACCAATCCACAGTGAAGAAGACAAATGTTCTCAATTTTCCATACACAGATTCATATACAGAGCCAGAAAGAGTTTTGAATATCGAGGGTTTTTTTTTTGACCAAGATAGAACTTTCACCAGCGCAGAAGGCAAAATTATAACCAGTTAGCTGATGAAAAGAAGAGCTTTCACCAGCTAATTAGCAAATCGAAAGGAGAAATAGCTGGTGAAACTACATAAAGCAAATTTTGGAAAGTTAATCTAGAGAAAAGCGATTAAAAGGATATTGGAGTATCAAAGGATTAACCACCAAATCAAGAAGTTTTCAACATCAAAGATTCGTGTAGGTTTTTGGGACTAAATGCTAAATTTGGTCAACTAAAGTTTTGGGTTATAGTTGTTGAAATATTTCCAACTACAGAAGACATGTGTCTTTACCCTCCATGACACATCAGAGTCATACAAGTGATGAATACCAGATGTCAAAGATCAACAAAGAAGACAGTTCGAGTGCTAGAAACTAGTTTTTTTTTTTTATTATCTATTTGTGATTAGTCAGTTTTACTTTCTATATTTAGATATATAGATCCAATTTTTCAAGATCTTAGAATTGTTGTAAAGGCTATAAATGCCTAACTTTTTAAGATATCAGGGTTCAATCTGGGGATACATTTTTTCTACTGTTATAGACTCTTATTGGATAATAGAATCACAATCTCCTTTTGTCTTCAATATCAGATTGCTCATGCATCTTATCTTTCTGTACTTCACTTCAGTTTGTCTTAGCTTCTAAAGACTGTCATCTCTTTATTAAGATCATAAACTTGAATTCAAGGATTTCTACTACAGAAAACATTGAATCATCTTCCACTAATATTGCCAGTGAAAAGAAAACTATAACCACTGTGGATGAATCAATTATTTCTTATCAACAGGAAAATGTCACTGCTGAAGAATTGATAGATTCAAATTTGGTTGAACAGTCATCTAAGTCTTTAGAAAGAAATCATAGCTCTTCCTCTCTTGAGTATTTTCATTCACAACAGAAAGAAGATCATTTAAACATTTACACTAGCCTCCTTGCTGTAGAACATCTTCTTCAAGAGCTATCTGCTAAAGGTGAAGAAAACTTGGCTGAACAGCTTGCAAATTTCTATAGAGCCTCATATCAGACCTCTTTCCCATTAGAGAATTCACCTTCTTTAAATTTCCCCGGTGTTGAGGAATAAGAGGAAAAAATATCACCTCTCTCACCCCTGATCATTATGGCTGCACCACTTCCTTTGACCAAGATGCAACAAATCCTAGCTGCTAGGTATGCGCCACTAATATTTCCAAACCCAGTATTAGCTATGCTGACAAGAGACTATCAGAAGTATATGCCCAAATTCACAAGTGAGGGTGATGTGACTGCTGAAGAACATATAGAGGCCTTCTACAGTTATGCTGAAAACCTTAACATTGAGGAGGAATATGTTTGGACCCGAGTCTTTGTCCAAAGTTTAGATGGCCATGCTAGGAAGTGGTTCAAAGAACTCCTTGCTAGTTCAATAGCTGGCATTGAGCAATTGGATGATACCTTTCTGAAACACTGGGGTGATAGAAGATATTTTTTATACTGTATTACTGAATTTGGAAATCCAAGGAAACAAAATGGTGAGTCGGTCTCTGATTTCACTAAAAGGTTCAACCGAATGTACAGTAAAATACCAGTTGAGATAAAACCTTCAAATGCCTCTGCCAAAATCACATATTCCGATTCTTTTGACTCAAATTTTTCTTTATTTTTGAGAGAAAGGAGGTCACCGACACTATCTCTGATGCAATATGTTGCCCTTGAAGTGGAATCAAATATATTGGCTGCCCATAAGTTGAAAGGAAACACCGATAGAAGAAAGCCAAGAGATGAAGCTTCTTCTTCATCCAATGCAAACCCAAAGTTAGATAAAATGGCTAACATGTTAGAGTCTCTAACCTCTGAGATATCTAAACTCAAAATTGAAAATAAGCAACATGTCAAAGGAAGGGGTACTTATGATTATGCAGGTAGAAACCAAAATCAGAATCCCAACAACTTCAAAAGAAATAATCAACCAATGCAGATTTTGCAGAGAGAAAGGAATCCTAATGAGGATCAGAGGATAAAGGCTCCTCTTCAAAATTTTGTGATGGACGAAGATGAAGGTGATTATCAAGAAGATGGAGAGGATAATATTCACTGCGTTGGGGATGATACAGGGAAGTCTTATCTGACACAACACAACTATGAAGAGGCATTAATGAGCGAGCAGATAGATGAAATTTCTATTGATGATGGTCTTCTTAAAATGGAAGAGAAGAACATATATAATCTCAAATCTAAGTCCAATACTACCCAACAGAATGCACCATCTTCTCCTAGGAAGATTGCAGACCCTATAAACAAAAAGGATCAGATATCAAAAAATCAACAAACAAACTCTTCAAAAGTAAATGCACCAGCTCCTCCCAAGAAGAATGTTGTTCCTGCCAAACAACAAATTCAGAAAAATCAGACCCCTACTGACCAACAAAGTGTTCTGAAAGCTCCTTCAAATGAGGTAAAATTCTCTGATAAAACCTCTTATTCTTTCAATTTTGAGGTTGAAATACAGAAAATTAAAATCCCCATCCCATTGGTGGAGTTAATGAAGAATGAAACATTCAAGAGAGATATCCTCAAAACTCTTGACCCCAAGTTCATATTCCCCTCTGCTGATATTCTTAATATATATGATGACAAGCCAACCATCATTTTGGGCCAAATGATAGAGGATAGAGATGAAAGCTTCCCACATTTTTATATCTCTCTGAACATTCATGACAAAACATTACATAACTGTCTGTTGGACTCCGGTGCTTCTCACAACTTAATGCCAAAGGCAGTTATGGATGATCTTGGGTTAGAGATTACCAAGTCTTACCATGATATTTTCTCTTTTGACTCTCATAAAGTTAAATTTCTTGGAATGATCAAGGACTTAGATGTAACTTTGACCCATGCATCTATGAAAACTATGGTTATGGATGTAGTAGTGGCAGGCATCACGCCGAAATTTGGATGTTTGTTATCAAGATCGTGGATGAAGAGGCTAGGTGGAACTCTTCAAATGGATCTCTCATATGCTACTATCCCCATTTTTGGAGGAGGAAACAAAATATTATACATGGATTCATAACTTGCATATGTTATCAGTGATGAACAAAATCCAACCAACCATCCTGTTTATTCAGTGGACACAGGTATGGGATATTGCATATTACAAATTGTTGATTCATTACCAGATTCATTGTTGCTTAGGAAACTCACAGTTCAGTCTACAGAAGTAATAGAAGACGACCTTTGGACCATGTTCTTTGATGGCACTTATACCAAAGAATCAACAGGAGTAGGGGTGGTGTTAATTTTTCGGTCAAAGCAAACTTCTCATTTGTCCTTTAAGCTTGATTTTAAAGTGACTAACACCATTGCAGAGTATGAGGTGCTTCTCCTGGGATTGAATGCAGCCAAAGAGATGAAGATTCAAATATTATAGGTATTTAGAGACGCGGATTTAATCATTCAGCAGGTAAACAATTTCTTTCAAGCCAAACATGTTAGGCTAAAAGACTATAGGGATGAAGTTTTGAGAGCAATCCATACTTTTACAGATTTCAAGATTTCATTCATACCCAGAGCAATGAATGAATTGGCTGATTCATTAGCTATGTCAGCCTGTTCTTTTATACCTCCTCCACCTCCTAAATTGAATTACGAAATCCAAGTAAAGTATAGGCCATCACTTCCTGACAATGTAAAATTTTGGAAGGTTTTCAAGGATGATGCCGAACTCACCAGATTTCTTGCAGTAATAGATGAGTTCGCAGATTTTCAAATTGATCAAGATAATCAACATGATGATCAAGTTGAGAAGCCAAAGTTCAGAAGTAAAATTGCAACATATGAAATAGTACAATTGTCCACTAACAGAATCCCTAAAGGGTTGGTCCCTTTAGAAAATCTTTTTGATAATAATGATGTGGCTGTCAAAATGGAAAAGAAGGAAGAGGACTTAGAAGTTTTTCAGTATAATGTAGCCAGTGAAAAAGATCCTAAATATGTCAACTTAGCTTCCCATCTTACTAAAAAACAAAAGGCTGATTACGGTGAGTTGTTAAAAGAATTTGCTGACATTTTTGCTTGGCAATATGATGACTTAAAGACATTCAACACTGAGATAATTCAACACAAGATCCCCTTAAACAAAGATACAAAACCATTTAGGCAGAAACTTAGATCTTTCAGTCCTATGTTGTTGCCTACTATGGAAAAGGAGATCAAGAAGCTATTGGATGCCTGAATTATTATACCTCTTAGATACTCAGTTTGGATTGCTAATCTTGTACCTGTCAGAAAGAAAAATGGAGAGATCAGACTTTGTGTGGATTTCAGAAATTTGAATAAGTGTTCTAGGAAAGACAACTACCCACTTCCCAAGATGGAACATATTTTACAGAAGGTGTTAGGATCAAAGGTGATGTCCTTTATTGATGGGTTCTCCAGATACAATCAGATTGATGTCCATCCGGATGACAGAGAAAATACTGCCTTTACCACTCCATGGGGTACATTTATGTACGAAAATATGCCTTTTAGATTGATGAATGCGGGAGCGACATTCCAAAGGGCAATGGACATTGCATTCATTGGAGAGAAAGACGAATTTGTCTTGATATATCTTGATGACATAACTATTTTTTCAAGTAGCCATGAACATCATTTGCAACACTTGAGAAGTACATTCCTAAAATGTCGAAGGTATGGAATTTCTCTCAATCCTAAGAAATCTAATTTTGTGCTCAAAAAAGGGAAATTACTTGGACATATTGTTTCATCTAATGGGGTGAGGATTGATCCTAAAAGAGTAGAAGCCATTAAAAATTTGTCTCTTCCTAGATCAAAAAATGATATTCAGTCTTTCCTTGGAACTATAAACTTTATCAGGAGGTTTATAGCAAACTTTGCAGAACTTAAAAAGCATATCACTTGTATGTTAATAAATAACTCTGAAGTAAGATGGACCGAAGAAGGTAAACAATCCTTCAATGCTATCAAAGATGCCATTATGACAACCCCTGTTTTAATCAGTCTTGACTTTGACAAGGAGTTTTATATCTTTTCATTTGCTTCAAAAGACACAATTGCAGCTGTACTATTGCAGAGAAATGTTGATGATCAGGAGAAGCTAGTCGCCTTCTTCAGTAAAGTCTTGAGAGATGCTGAAGTGAAGTATGAACCATTGGAAAAACAAGCATATGCACTCATCAAGTCATTAAAAGTCTTCAGAGTTTACATCCTTCAAGCCAAGGTAATAGCTTATGTGCCTTCAAGTTCAGTTAAAGATGTGCTTATACAACCTGACATAGATGGAAAAAAGAGTAAGTGGATAGCAAAGTTAATTGAATTTGATGTTGAGATTAAGCCAACAAAACTTGTGAAAGGTCAAGGCCTTGCCAAACTTCTTGCATAAGAAAATTGTAAGCTGCTTGAGATAAATTTGGTAAGTGTAAATGCAGAACATATTCAGTCTTCAGAGGACAAAGGAAGTGAGAAATTATAGGTTTTAGCTCACCTAGCTAACTATAAATGGTACAACCACATCTTATATTTTCTGCAGACTTTATCAGTTCCTTCAGATTTGACAAGAACAAAATGGAGGGATTTAAATCTCAAAGCCATGAATTTATGCATTAATGACAACTTATTGTTCTAGAAAAATCCAATAGGGATACTATTGAGGTGCATAAACCAAGAAGAAGCAGCTAGATTCATGACTGAATTTCATAATAGTGAGTGTGGAGGACATCACTATTGGAAGACTACCACGCATAAAATCCTAAGAGCTGATTACTATTGGCCATATTTATTTTTAGATGTGTGTGAATTTGTGAGAAAATGTGACAAGTGCCAAAGGTTTGCAGGCAAACAACAACTAAAATCCCTCCCTCTCAGACCTATTGTGGTCACAGTTCCTTTCCAGCAATGGGGTCTAGACTTCATAGGTGAGATTCACCCAACTCCTAGCAATCAACATAGGTGGATCCTTGTTGCCACTGATTATTTTACCAAATGGATTGAGGCCATTCCTACCAAAAAGGCCAATCACACTGTCATCATTATTTTTTTGCAAGAAAACATATTCTCCATATTTGGTTGCCTCAAGAGAATAGTCACTGATAACGTTGCTGCATTTAATGATAAAAAAATGGTAAAATTATGTGAAGAGTTGGGAATTCAGCTAGTACATTCTACTGCTTACTATCCACAAGGAAATGGCTTAGTTGAGTCATCAAATAAGATTTTATTCAGAATCATAAAGAAGTTACTTGAAAAAAATACCAAAGGCTGGGATTCCAAGTTGAATTTTTCTTTGTGGGATGACAAGGTTACAAATAAGAGGTCAATAGGTACATTCCCCTTCAAGTTTGTATATGGTACTGAAGCCATATTTCCTATTCAACTTGCATTGCCAGTTGCAAATTTTTTACAATAAGTTGATTTTGAACCAAATGATTTAACTAGAAGGATCCACAATCTGGTAGAGTTGCAGCAAGACAGAGAGCAACTTTTGGAAAAGATAGAGTTACACCAAGAGAAGATGAAGGAAATTTTTGACAGGATATTTTAGGCAAATACTTTCAAAGCAGGGGAGTTGGTTCTGAAATGGGATGCAACAAGGCAAGAAAAGGGGAAACATGGAAAATTTAATTCTCTATGGGCAGGTCCATTTGTCATAAAAACAGTTCAGCAGAATAATACCTTTGTCCTTCAAAATCTTGCAGGTGAAGAAGTAGTAGGTGGCCCTTTCAACGGGCATTTTCTGAAACCCTACTTTTCATAAGGCTTTTCTTAAAGCCCTGTTTTAACTGTACATATTCTTTTAAGTTTTTTTTTTGTTTTGTCTCTTCAATGACTCCATGCCCAATGGTACTGAGTAAAACCATTTTTGATTTCAAGTTGTATTAAAGGCTACTGAGTCTGACTAGGTTCTTGGTGACCTCACAGGGAGGTATCCATACCAGTTGGAGCCAAATGTTATCTCGCAAAATGAATCAGTCAATTTGCTCCATTTTGTAGGTGATAGCGTGGTCAATAATAGGATTCTATATAAATTTTTATATTCTAGAAGTGTCAAAACATAGGATTTAAAAATTGTACCCTAGAAATAAATTGATCCTCAAAAGGCTGTTTTTTAAATTTTGTGAAAAAGATTTTCACCAACTAACATATGTTGCTAAGTTGATGATTATCTAGTGAAAGCCTCAGTTTTCAAAGGTTAAGGTGTACTCCCCGTAGGCAAGTAAGATGGTGAAAGCTCTAAACACGGATTTCGCTTCAATGACTCCAAAATAAAAAAGGGACACGCTCGACACATGTCACACAATCATTATGGAGCGCTAGTTGAAACAAACGATGATGATGATACCATTTGTGCACGTTTTAATAGGAAATTATGGCGGATCGTGCTTCTGATTTTATGCGACACAATGAGAGGATTGGAGATGACGAATTCACATTCATCATAGATAGAGGAGAAAGTACCTGCCACCCTGCGACATCAAATCAATATCTTTTGTTTTGAATTCATGGTGTTCATAGGTAATATGATATGGTTTCATGTTCAAATTGGTAACATAGAAAGTTTTCACCAGCACCAGCCTCGTCTGTATCAAGAGAATTACCGTGTCCACCGTGTGAAAATAAATCAACTTTCAAATAGCAGATGGAAAGGAAGCGAAGTGGGTTGCAGATGAGGAACAAATTAGATAACCTCTCATTTTTGCAGTCACATCCAGATGTGCATAAGCGTTTCACAGACGCAGGATGCATGACTTATGTGGAAAAATTACAGCAGGGTTATCACTAGGTGACAACAGAAGTTTTCGCTAGGTCATATGATGGAAATAAATCCAGCGTGGGCTCTCTAGAGATGATAATCGATGAAGCTGCCATTGCTACAAAAACTGGCTTACCCAGAATAGGCCAAAGCTAGTTTAAAATGACAGTGACTAAAAACTTAGATTTCAGGGTATATCTCAAGCCAGAATTCAAAAGTGTAACCTGGAAGAAAAGCTTACATGTTTCTCACCTGGAAGAGGAATGGCAAGATCTGTTCAAAAGCATTCAACTTTACTTAACTTTAGAAGGCAGGTATGACAAGTTAATGTTATAGCATTTCAAACTAATAGATCATTTCACAAGGAAGACCCTTCCGAATTTTCCTTTCTTCCTTCACAAAAGCCTAACCAAAGTGTGTAAGAAGATCAGAACTGAACCTCTAAGCATAAAAAATGCCCTGTGTCATTATGGCCTGATCAAAATGATAATTTTAGAGGAACTGGGACAAAGAGGAGGAACTTGGCAGCACTTTCTCTTCTGGGAAGGTTTTGAGACCCAAACTCAACCTATAAATGAGCATAAGAAAGCAGGGAAAAAGCAGTCAACTCCTCAGAGTAGCTCAAGGAGTAGGAGAGCTCTCCCAAGACTAGCAGAGAACAAGGTTTCTAGCATAAATCCCAAGAGAGCAAAGAAGAAAATGTATTTTGAAATAAACTTAGACCAATCCACAGTGAAGAAGACAAATGTTCTCAATTTTCCATACACAGATTTAGATACAGAGCCAGAAAGGGAAGATGAAAGTCCAACCATTAAAAGCCCAGAGCACTCCATGGAAATTGCACAAGACTATAAAGCTTTTACTCCTGTAGATGAAGGTCAAAACCTCAAAGAATAAGAAATCAAAAAAATCACAAAAGATTAAAGAGATGAAAGAGGTAATAACACAACAGGAGGTTCTGGAAAGAGTGATTAAGGCAAGATACAAAGCCTTATCAGAAAATTTTGCAAAGACAAATGCATATTTTGAGAAGCTAGCTCGTGAAGATGTTAAAGACAAAAAGAGGAAGAAGAAAATCACCAAATATTATAACAACTTATGGTGGTTAGCAAAACGTCTCAAGAGGAAAATCAAGAAATTGAAGAAAAAGATCAATACACATCCTGATTTACAGGTTCTGGCCCAGGTTGTTGTGAATTTGCAGGGGGAGAAATCTAAAGAACACTGAGTTTTTGATGAAACAACAGTTTTGAATATCGAGGGTTTCTTTTTTGACCAAGATAGAACTTTCACCAGCGCAGAAGGCAGAATTATAACCAGTTAGCTGATGAAAAGCAGAGCTTTCACCAGCTAATTAGCAAATCGAAAGGCGAAATAGCTGGTGAAACTACAAAAAGAAAATTTTGGAAAGTTAAGGTGGAACAAAGCGAGTTTGAAGTGATTAAAAGGATATGGCAGTATCAAAGGATTAACCACCAAATCAAGAAGTATTCGACATCAAAGATTCGTGGAGGTTTTTGGGACTAAATGCTAAATTTGTTCAACTAAAGTTTTGGGTTATAGTTGTTGAAATATTTCCAGCTACAAAATACATGTGTCTTTACCCTCCACGACACATCAGATTCATACAAGTGACTAAGACCAGATGTCAAAGATCAACAAAGAAGACAGTTCGAGTGCTAGAAACTAGTTTTTTTATTATTATCTATTTGTATTTAGTCAGTTTTACTTTCTATATTTAGATATACAGATCCAATTTTTCAGGATCTTAGACTTGTTGTAAAGGCTATAAATGCCTAACTTTTTAAGAGATCAGGGTTCAATCTGGGGATACATTTTTTCTACTGTTATAGACTCTTATTGGATAATAGAATCACAGTCTCCTTTTGTCTTCAATATCAGAATTGCTCATGCATCTTATCTTTCTGTACTTCACTTCAGTTTGTCTTAGCTTCTAAAGATTGTCATCTCTTTATTAATCTCATAAACTTGAATTAAAGGATTTCTTGCTATCTTGTATTAACCCTACACCTAGTTGTATTTGGTAATCAAGATTAGTATTCTTCATCCCCTGTTTAAAATATCTTGTCTGATTATTGATTTCTAAAAGCACTGTCTTATTTGAATGTATGATGAGTTGTCTATTTCATTAATCATTGAGTTATCCCATTGTTCCAAGCATACCTAATTATCATATTCTTAATTTACCAAGCATATTTAGCCTACAACCCTAAAGAGTTTCTTGGAGAGGGGAGTTGGACAAGGAGTGTTTGAGTGTGTGAGAGGGAGGGAGAGGGAGACAAAGAGAGAAGGTAGAGAGAGAGTGATAGGAAGGGGGGAGAGATAGTGGGGAGGGGTAGATTAATGAAAGAGAGAGAGTGGAGATATAGTGGGAGGGATGGGGAGAGATAGGGGGAGGGAAGAGGGGGTGGAGAGAGAGTGAGATTGATTGTGAGAGGAAGGGGGGACATAGAGGGAAGGGAGGGTAGAGAGATATAAAGAGACAAATGGGTGGAAAGTATAGGAGAGATAGGGAGGGGGAGATTATGAAAGTGAGACTAACAATAATGTGAGAGAGAAAGAGGTGGTAGATGTAGGAGAGAAAGAGAGGAGAGATAGTGGGAGGGAGGGGGAGAGATAGAGGGAGGAGGGGGGTAGAGAGAGAATGTGTGAGTGTGAGAGGGGGGAAGAGAAAGAAAGAGAGGGGGGTTGGACAAGGAGTGTTTGAGTGTGTGAGAGGGAGGGAGAGGGAGACAAAGAGAGTGGGTAGAGAGAGAGTGAGAGGAATGGGGGGAGAGATAGTGGGGAGGGGTATATGTATGAGAGAGAGAGAAGAGAGATAGTGGGAGGGAGGGGGAGAGAGGGAGGGAGGGACGAGGGGGTGGAAAGAGAGTTAGACTGATTGTGAGAGGAAGGGGGAGATAGAGGGAAGGGGGGGTAGAGAAATATAAAGAGAGAAATGGGGGGAGATTAGAGGAGAGAAGGGGAGGGGGATATAGTGAGAGTGAGACTAACAACAATGAGAGAGAGAAAGAGGTGGTATATGTAGGAGAGAAAGAGAGGAGAGATAGTGGGAGGGAGGGGGGGAGATAGAGTGAGGAGGGGGGTAAAGAGAGAATGTGTGAGTGTGAGAGGGAGGTTGGACAATGAGTGTTTGAGTGTGTGATAGGGAGGGAGAGGGAGACAAAGAGAGGGGGTAGAGAGAGAGTGAGATGAATGGGGAGAGATAGTGGGGAGGGGTAGATGTATGAGAGAGACAATGTAGAGATAGTGGGAGGGAGGGGGAGAGAGAGAGGGAGAGAGGAGGGGGTGTAGAGAGAGTGAGACAAATTGTGAGAGGAAGGGGATAGAGAGATATAAAGAGAGAAATGGGGGGATATTAGAGGAGAGGGAGGGAGGGGATATAGTGAGAGTGAGACTAGCAACAATGAGAGAGAGAAAGAGGTGGTAGATGCAGGAGAGAAAGAGAGGAGTGATAATGGGAGGGAGGGGGGTAGAGAGAAAATGTGTGAGTGTGAGAGGGGGGGAGAGCAAGAAAGAGAGGGGGTTTAGACAACCAATGTTTGAGTGTGTGAGAGGGAGGGAGAGGGAGACAAAGAGAACAGGTAGAGAGAGATAGTGAGAGGAAGAGGGGAGAGATAGTGGGGAGGGGTAGATGTATGAGAAAGAGATAAAAGAGATAGTGGGAGGGAGAGGGAGGGATGTAGGAGGGGGTTGGGAGAGAGTGAGAGTGTGGGAGGAAGAGACATGTAGACAAAGAGGGGTAGAGAGAGGTAGAAATGTTGAAATATTGTAACTTCAAAGAATATTCTACCTACGGGAGAGTTGAATATTATAATTCTATTATATTTAACTAGGCCCTATTGTGCCTTAGTAAAAGTCAACCCTATTGTGCCTTGAAGGTTAATTGTAATTTAAGAGGGTAAAGTGACAGGTAAGCCCATACCTAATTATAAGTTGTCCATGCCACTATTTATAAGAGAAGCCAGTGCCTCATTTGAACACACTCACCACATTAGCTTTGCAGCTATGAAGAAGTGCACAACTCTTGGAGGAATTGCTATTGCAACTGGGGGTGGCGTCAAGGAGGGTTTTAGTCCATCTCTTGGTATTTCTTGGTTAAGTGGTGCACTACACTTCCTAGTGAAGGAGTAGAGAAGGATATTATATTCGGGCTTTGGTATATCTATATTGAGGAAGTTTTTTTTAGGTTTTCTTCCCCATGAGGGTTTCCCAGGATAATCTGTGTCTCTCTATTCTTTCTATGATTTCCTATCTTTCAATGATCTTATTTATGCAACTAATGTGCTAAATGTTTATAATAATAAAGAAGAAATGTAACTGCTAGTTGTATAAGTTAAAAATTCAACATGCTATTAGAGAAAGCCTAAAAGAGACCAACTCATAGTTGATAAGAAATGGCTAGCTTCAGTGCACCCTCTCCAAGATTCAGTTTTCAGTGTTGCAGCGATTGCAAAATTAGGGTTTTCGCATAAACCCTAAGTGTGATGATTTCCTTGTTTGAGGAGGACGTTGGAGAAATTAACCACACTTAGGAACTCTCCCTAGGAGGGCATATCTAGTCCCTGGCTCAAAATTCTAAAATTTAAAGTTTGCAAAATTAGGTTTTCCTCATAAAACCCCAAGTTGTAGTTGCAGTTGCAGCACTAGTTGCAGTTGTAGTTGCAATATCAGTTGCAATAGTAGTTGCATTTGTCGTATCAATTGTAGTTCCAATGTCATTTCTTTCATGCCAATAGTTGCAACGGTTACGGTGCCAACACCAGTTGCAGTGAAAGGCTTTGTGAAGTGTTGGGACTAATTTTTATTGTCCTAGTGTGCATTTCCCTAGAAAATCTCTAGCTAAGTTTAAGTTACAAGTTGAAGCAACTTTGAAGTTTTAAAGTTTTGTTATTAGTTGTCACTGTGGACGGATGGTTCCACTACCTGCCGATATTGTCAGAGGTATGTACTTACATATGTTCAAATTGTATCATTATTCTAAAGGGTATTTGCAGGAGAAAGGATCTTTTGTATAAACAACAATCGTAGATCTAGAGGGATCTCAAATCTAGCACATTCAAAGGAACTATGCACCCCAGGTTTGAGTACTTTGATATGGCTCTACTTGTTATGGAATTATTGTAATATTATGAATATCCAGGTTTCATTTTGATTTGTGGAAGTTATCATACTAACCATTGGTCAAAATAAAATTCAAAGTATTAGATTGATTAAAGTTGAGATTATAGAGTTTATTCCCTAACTTAGATTTCTGTAAAGATAAAATATTGTCTTAGTACATAGGACATGTTGAATAAAGTACTTGTCATCTTGAGTGAAGGAGACTCGGAAGAAAATAAAAACACTCATTATTGAGGACAAGACTCCAATTTCCAGGTTTGATTGATTAAATTGATAAGATTCAAATTTACTCGTATCAAAATTGATAACTACTAAACACTATAGTTGTGATAGAAATCTTTGAAATTTTTTATTATTGAATACCTGGTAGAATGTGAGCACTATTGAGATAAATGATTATTGTAATCATTTACTAGATATAAATAACACCTCCTCTAGGAGAAACTTCTTTTTTTGTTTCTAGGTTACCATGGGGGAATGATTGATCACAACACTAGAAGAGTGTTTCTCTCATTCCTTATTATTGTATTTCTTACCTTTTACCCTTGTTTCAGGAAGGTCACAAGTGATGCTCTAAATGAGCTACTATGATGATTGTTCTTGCTATTGTTTTATTATTATTATAAATAGTGTTATTCTTGTCTACTATTTCTCCATTGTTTTTCTTGTTCCGGGCAGGTCACAAGTGATAACCCTAAGGAAGTTAAAATGAAGGTTGCAAGAGGAAAAATATTAGATGATACATGGAGTGGACTATCCAAGTTGTATACATGACCGTATACATCCATGTACCAAATAATATGAAGAATAAGTTACTTTTGAGATACATAGTATCTCATATGGAGATTGATTGTAAGGAGCAGAAGGCTCCAAAAATGACCGAACATTAGAATTGAACTCACAGTAGACTTGGTCAATGGATAATGAAGCCACTTTGAAAGGAAGCATAATTTGTTTGATGTTTGACTCAAATTTTCATATTAAGACTTGGTATTAAAACACCAAGTATATCCTGCAGAGACTATGAAGTTTTTGTAGACTCATAAGAAAACACGACTCAGATTAAGCCCGATCTCATAAAGGATCAAATGGGAAAAAGAGGCATCTTATAGGACTGGAAGATAGATTCCATGAGTTGAGAAGACTATATCGTAGCTTCAGAGACCTCTAGGAGACATGAAATATCCCGAGAAGATTCCTTTGTTTCAATGACAGAGGAGGAAGCCAGTCAGACGGAGTGGGATATGGATTTTTTCTTAAGACCGGAAGGAAAGTTGGTGGTGACTTCCAATATTGATATAACCGATCAAGCATGTTGTAGATAACAGTATAGAGATGTAAAAATCTTGATTTGTGTCCAAATAATTCTCCCAGAAAGAGGGGGAATACTATGACAAGATAGTTGCTCCAATAATCAGAAGATATATCTATAAACCAACCATGATCCGTTAAAATAAGTCAATGTAGTATGATATTCAGAGGGAGAAAATGATTCTATCATCGTAATGGCGTAGAGCATATACTCTCATAGTTCAACAACTACAGTGAGAATGGAGCAGACATTCTCATCTTAAGAAATAACAACTTTAGGTGCAGAGCCCCAGTCCCATAGGAACAATTGCAAAGAGAGTAAAGAACATACTCTTAGGTAGTGAGACAACTAGTGCTTTGTATAAAGACATAGAGCTATCACATGATTGCACAGATTAATTTGCATCCAAGCAAGTGTACCAGGTTGGTAAAATGTAATGTGAAAATTTGGTTTCGAATTACATGACAGGAAGACTCATGTCTCCAAGTTGAAGAAAGCTCCAAGAGCTTGGTATGGTAGGATTGATAGTTTTCTGATGATCTTGGGATTTACCAAGAGTAAAGATGATACCAAACTTTACTTCAAGATTGAGAATGATGGAACAATTATATTTATCCTATATGTGAATAACTTATTCTTGACATATGAATAAAATCTCATCACAGATAGTAAGAAGAAGCTTTCTACTGAATTTGAAATGAAGCACTAGGCCCGATGCACTATTTATTAAGTCTTGAAGTATGGTAGAGCCCATAAGAGATATTCCTTATTCAAGGAATGTATGTTGTGGAAATTTTGAAGAGATTTGACATGATGGACTGTAGAGCCATGTCCACTCCTATGGAGAAAAATCTGAATTTATTGGTTGATACTTCGTCAGAAATAGATGATGTTACTCTATACAGACAGATGATTGGTTTGTTGATGTATCTAACGAATACCAGACCAGATATATTATTTGTTGTGAATACCTTGAGTCAGTATCTGGTGGATCCCAGACGTGTTCACCTTTTATCTATAAAGAATGTGATGAGATACCTTAAGGGTATGTTGGACTATGGCCTCTGTTATATTGGAGACTGTGACTTCAAGTTGTATGTCTATACTAATTCATATTGGGCTGGAAGTTCTTTAGGAAGAAAACACACTTCAAGATGTTGTTTCAGTTTAGGTTCAACCATGACTTCCTAGCAAAGTAGGAAGCAATCTAGTATTTCTCTCACTATGGTAGAAGCGAAGTACATTGCAACATGCTTAGCCATTTGTGAAGCCATATGGATTCAAAATTTGTTGACAAGTCTATTTTAAATAGAGATGGATGCTATTGTGATATTTTGTGATAATAATAGTTGCATAAATATGATAGAGAACCCAATGTTCCACGATAATATGAAGCAAATTAAGCTCCGGTACCACTACATTCGTGACATGGTAAAGAAGGGAGATGTAAAGCTCCAATATGTTGGAACAGATGAGCATGTTGAAGATGTGTCGACTAAGCCTCTGTCTCGTGTGAATTTTAAGTACTTCTGAGACAAGATTGATGTAGTTCGAAAGGACCTCCCTCAAAAGGGGGAGTGATGATGATGATACTATGGTATCCTGACCAACAACAGGTAGCTAAATTAGTATTTTATATCCTAGGGGACTGATCATCCCTAGGAAGATATCGAAGGTCCGATAAGGATGAAATGTTAGAGTACCTGTGCATGTATATGCTAGTTGTGGTCAGTAGTGGTAATTGAGTTAGTATTTTATATCCTAGGGAATCTTATGATTCCTGGGTAGATATCGAAGGCCCGGTAAGGATGGTTTGTCAGAATGCCATGTGGTAGCTTGTTATTATTTTATATCCTAGGGAATCTTATGATTCCTTGGAAGATCCTCAAGATTCGGTAAGGATGGTTTGTCAGAGTACCACGGATGTTGTTGTTGATGCACCTGCCTCATTCTGTTTCCACATATATTTGTTGATGTTACAACTTTGTGTTGTTGATGATGTTGTTGTTCTAGCTTCGTGTTGTTGATGTTGATGTTCCAACTTTGTGTTGTTGATGATGTTGTTCCAAATCCGTTCCATTAATGTTGTTGTTCCAGTGTCATGCTATTGATGTTGAGGTTCCAGCTTCATGCTGATGTTGATGATGATGTTACTCCAGATCCGTGCTACAAATGATGATGATGTTCAATTTTTATTGATGTTGATGATGAGAAAAAATTTCAATGACCTATATATATGGCCAACAATGTTCCTGATGCTGATGATGATGTCCCCTTATCTTGATGACGTATTGAGTCCAGTCAGTTGTTATTAATGTTTTCAATAGAATACCCTTCTTGTTAAGGGGAAGTGTTGAAATATTGTAACTTCGAAGAATATTCTACCTTAGAGAGAGTTCAATAATATTATTATATTATATTTAATTAGGACCTATTGTGCCTTAGTAAAACTCGACCCTATTTTTCCTTGACCGTTAATTGTAAATTAACAGGGTAAAGTGACAGGTCGTCTCAAACCTAATTATAGGTTAGCCATACCACTATTTATAGGAGATGCCTATGCCTCATTTGAACACACTCATCAAACTATATCTGGATCTATGAAGAAGTGTGAAAGTCTTGGAGGAACTGCTACTACAACTGGGGATGACGTCAATGAGGGTTTTAGTCTATCTCTTGGTATTTCTTGGTTAAGTGGTGTGATACTCTTTCTAGTGAAGGAGTAGAGAAGGATATTTTGTTTAGTCTTTGTTCTATCTATATTGAGGAAGTTCTTTCTAGGTTTTCTCCCCCATGAGGGTTTCCCAGGATAATATTTGTGTCTCTATTGTTTCTGGGATTGCCTCTCTTTCAGTGATATTATTTATGAAAATAATGTGCTAAATGATTAATAATAACTAAGAACCGTAACTGCTAGTTGTATAAGTAAAAAATTCAACAAGACAAAGAGGGGAGGTAGAGAGAGGTACAAAAATGATGGAGGTAGAGAGTGGGTGTGTTAAAGTGTGGGAGGGAGAGATAGGAAGATATAGAGGGGGAATATAAAGTGTGAGTGTGAAAGTGTGGGATGGAAAGAGAAGAAGACATAAAGGGGGGATATAAAGTGTGTGTGCAAGAGTGTGGGAGGGAGAGAGAAGAAGACAAAGAGGGGATGTAGAGAGTGAGTGTGTTAGAGAGTGGGAGGGAGAGAGAGGAAGCAATATAGGGGGGTAGAAAGTGTGTTTGGGAGGGAGAGGGATCAAGACATAGAAGGGAAGTAGAGAGAGTGTGTTAGAGTGTGTGTGAGAGAGAGGAAAATAGAGAGAGCGGTAAATGTAGGAGAGAGAGGTAGATGTAGGAGAGATAGAAGAGAAATAGTGGCAAGGGGGGGAGAGAGGGATTTTGTGTGAGAGTGTGAGAGGGGGAGAGAGAAACACAAAGAGGAGGGGTAGAGATAGATAGAGAGGAGGGGGGGAAGAGAAAGACAAAGAGGAGGGGTAGAGACAAAGTGTGAGAGGGAGAAAGAGAGGGATAGTGAGAGGAAGGGAAGGAGAGAGGGAGACATAGAATGGGGGTAGAGAGAGAATGAGAGGAAGGGGGGAATAAAGAGGGAGACAAATAAGGGGAATAGAGAGAGAAAGAGGAACATAGAGAGTGATACTGAGGATAAAAACAAGGAGAGAGAGAAAGGGTGGAAGTGAGAGGGGGATGATGGACAAAGGGGAAGAGAGAGAGAGGGATTAGGTGTGAGAGTTTGAGGCATGTAAAGGTAAGGTATAGCTCTAGGTATTCCCATGCCTTTTGATGTCTATGTCTTGCCATGTCTAGGTCTTACCATGTATACGAGTGCGAGGGAGAGAGAGGGAGACATACATGGGGGATAGAGAGGAAGATAGAGACGGAGGGGGTGGGGGGTAGATGTAGGGGCAGGAGGAGAGAGATAGAGAAGGAAATGATTTATAAGAGAGAATGTGCATTCCTAGAGCATGTGTGTGCTCTTTAAATGCATGTGCACTCCTAGAGCACGTGCACACTCTCAAGAATGCACAATCATTATTTTGAATTCAAAATATTTGGGTAGGATTGACAAGGTGCATGCTGACTTGGTTGGCTCATATTTAGGTTCGGGATGAAAAAACTAGTGGTTCAGTCTGCAAAGTGATAAAATATTCCATTTTTCTATACGATAAACAATTCAGTTGTTGATGAACCTATAGACATAGATCGAGCAACCTATGCAAATTTAATAGAGGTATGTATTCTAGGATTTTGACATATGTGAAGACAAAAATAGATTAAAAATAGTCAACAATATTAATTTTAATTAGACATAGATCGAGCCACCTATGCAATTTTAATATATATATTATATATTAAAATTGCATAGGTGGCTCGATCTATGTCTAATTAAAATTAATATTGTTGACTATTTTTAATCTATTTTTGTCTTCACATATGTCAAAATCCTAGAATACATACCTCTATTATTTTTGCTATAACGTTTTCTCGGCTTAAACATTTCTCAAATGAGTTATATGTGGCACTAGGGGAGTCTGACACCTATGATCTAAAAAATATTTGTTTTGATCATGTTAAGACCCTCTTAGCCTACACAAACAAAAGACATTGTAATTTCAAGCATATGTCGACTTTGATAATTTAAACAATATTAAAAATTTCCAAAAAATACACAACACAAGAAAAACAGGTTCTCTACAAGCATACAAGTTTTTGGAATGAAATTCCATTGTTAAGATACTCAACCCTTGCATGAACAAAAACATATACCTTATATTTTGTTGGAAAAATAAGATACGATTGTTAGAAAAAATCAAATTTTCACTGGTTATTCACAATGTTTATGAATGAAAGTTGTATATTTGGAAGGCTAATCTAATTTCCTACATTTCATCTTCTTACACCATATTCAAATTCATTGTAAAATTACCTTGAATAATCCCTCCAAGTTATCAGATTCTTGTTTTTCAAGGTTTGAAATGCCACTAACGCATCATGAGATACCATCATTACCTTACATTCACCCTATACCTCTAGGTCAACAATATGCTTTCAAATTTAAAATAAAGGTATTTTATTTCTACAATTATGAAGACGAATTTTTCGTTTTCTCCTTGTACCTTAGCACAATATAATATTTGTAAATAACAAAAAATGTAAGGCATGCGATTCTTGAAAGTTTAATACGAAATTGTAAAGTATATATATTAACTAACATATGTAAAGGCAAGAGTGTGATTTCCAATTTGATACCATGGTGTATTATTTATATATAAACAAGTAATGTAAATAGAAAATATGATTTCCAGTTGATACCATCATTTATTATTAGTCCCTACCCTTTGGGACAGGGACTCTTAGTAATCGATTTTTCAAGATTCTATTAGTAGGGCACGTAAACCAAGTATTTGAAACAAAGTTTTTAAAAAAAGTTCGCTTTTCCCTATAGAATATGAAGCTGAGGGACTGTGCATGGGGGAGGCAACTGAACTATCACCTCAACCTTTAGAGGATCGAACATGATCCTTGTTGTTGAAACTATGAAACCTGACAGACAACCCGATGTTACACAAAAGCTACATTTGTTTGGATTCAATCAGATCCGGTAGTAGCGACATCTCTCAAAGATAAGTCAGAGGTATGCAGGATGATCAACTCTCTTACGAGATTGTGATGCTAAATCATCAAGATAAGCCTCGACTATGTGTTTGAGGTCGTGGAAAGTAAAAGACATGGCCTGCTAAAAAGTAGCTCTATCATTTTTGAGACCAAAAGGCATCTTCCAATAAGCAAATTTACCCCACGGAAAAATGAAAGCAGTTTTGTGTTGGTCTTCAGGCTTGATTTGTATCTGATTGTATCCCAAAAAACCATCCATGAAAGAAAAGGCTTCACAACCTATGCATTCATCGACTATCTGGTCAATAAATGGCGTGGAGAAATTGTCCTTTGGACATGCCTTGTTCAAATCACGGAAGTCCATACATACGCGAATCATACCCTATTTTTTGTTGACTGGAATGAGATTTGACACCCATTGAGTCAATTGGACGGGGAAGATGAAACCAACTTGGAGTAGTTTCTCTACTTCAGCCTTAATAGTTGTTGCTTTTCTAGGATTGACTCGACGAAGCTTCTACTGGGCCGGCTTAGCATTAGGATATGTCGTGATTTCATGTTCGAGGATTCTAGGATCTATGCCTGGAATTTCCTTGTAAGACCAGGCAAACACGTCTCAAAATTATTTAAATAAATATGTGTAGATTCAAATCTCCTTGGGGGAGTAGTCCGCTCGGGCGAAGATATTCTCCATGACACTAGGGATTCTAGAGATATCAATAGGTATCGTTTGAGCAATGGTTGCCATATTTCCTTTAACATAAACAACGTGCATAGTCAAAGGATTGATAGGACAAGCCCTATCTCCAGTCATAGTCAGAGTGAAATATCTTGCTTCAATTCTTCTTAACTCTAGGAGAAAATAAGATCTGTGATGGAGATCATCCCAGGGTCTATATGGACTATTCATTGCCTCAATAATCACCTCATCTGAGGGAAAGACTAAGTCTAAATAATCAGTATCGGCGAGGGAACCTTGAGCCCAAATAGGCTCGAGAACCGGATATAACTCCTATGCAGAAGTCAAATTAGGGTCGGTGGAAGCTTGCTAAACTATAGACTACGCAACTTCTGTCACAGACAAAGGCATGGCCATACCATGGTGCCCTGTCCCTTCCATCGTGGCTGATGGGGAAGGAAGAGTCCATGGATCGTTAAAGTAAGTCGTGTGAAACGACGAGATTTGAAATATTTCAGCCTTAGGCTGGTCGAGGACAACCGATATGTAATGAAAATTGTCAGTTGGAGGCCAGTAATCAAAAGTACCCATCAAAGATGGGCACAAACCAACCCTTATGTTGACTATGTCAGGATAAGGTTTATCAATCATCGGGACCATAGATACCCCCGATGAAGGGTCAGGATGGGAGAAGGATAACTGATCAATGGACATGATCTAGCCCTTGTGTGGAAACAACAAGACCCGAAAAACTGTCATGAACACTACTTGCATAGAATAGGTCCAATTCCTTCCTAACAAGAGATTGTAGTCGAGAGACGTATCCACCACTTCAACCTTGACACACACGGTCTTCCCCCTTAGCTGCATGAGAAAAGAGGGGATGATTCCATGTGGTTGGAATGAACGATCGTCAAAAGCAGTAAGAAGAGTAGGTGATAGAGACAAAACAGGTTGGACAATGGCCTTCCAACATGCCAAAGATATCACGCATGTCGATGCACCCTCATCAACCACCGTTCGGAAAAATTTTCTAGTAAAAGTTTTTGTGTTGTAAGACACTACTATCTGAAACACTACGTGGTAAGGAAGACGAGGTTTTAAGTTGATTGTATCAAGAATGTTCATTCCCATATTACAAGTCTCAACAGATCATGAGGCAGCTGACAGAGCCTTTCTCTGGGAAGGAAAAATATGGAGGACTTCCAAAGCAGACATTGCACAAGGGGTTTGTGACAAATCCTCCACCACAGAGTAGTTCTGGGTGGCCCTTGCGTTTGGGTTGTGGGAAGATTTCTTGAATGCACCTTTTGTGATGTGTGTCATTGTTTTTCCCAACGTCTTCTCAATCTGGAGAGGAAGAGATGGGTTTTCGACTTCTTTACCCTTCTCAGTGGTGTTTGGCATTCCTTAGTCACGTGTCCTAGTCGTTATGTCAAATCTACCTTTCATCATCTACACATTCACGGACGAAGGATTACTCGAAGACAGAGGGGGTCCCTGACTGACCCCTTCCACACTTGAATAGGCTTGAGGTAAATTCTTCCCATGTGGAAATGGATTCGTTAACACGACAGGCTGTTGTTGTGCCAATAACTTCTAGGCCTCCGCAAGCCAAGGGCATTGGTGAGTCGGATGGTCTTCCGTGCAAAGATTACATAAATACTTCGACTTCTTCTTTTCTGTGTTTCCCTCGCCAGAATTATTGGTAGGTTTCTTATCCCCCTTACCCTTCTTTCGATGTTTCTTCTTTTCGTTAGGTTGTTGGGTGGCCTTCGGGTTTTTCGATTGCACATTGTGTACATCCAACGATTGAGTAGGGGGAGCAACCGAACCAGTGGTCTGGCTGGCCGTTGTTTGTTGTATTGACAATTGTTGTAATTGATTCGACAACTGATCAATGGGGATTTTTTGCGCTGAACCTACAATACCATCGACATGTGGTCCATATCTTCGTTTATCCTTGTCAAGTATCGATCATGGTGCATCTGGAAAAACTTCGCAAAGTAAACCAGACTAAGAGTAAATGAGCTCTAGCTGTTGAGCTCTCATTATCGCTTCTTCTGAAAAAACTACTAAGGTTGTGACATCTTTAGATAACTGGGGTACCAAAGACTTAAGGAACCACTCAAGCAGGAATGCTAGTGGGACTAACACTTTTATTAAACTCTTTCGGCGTCTCCATTCTCGGATGTGATCTGATATATGGTCTACTTTTTTCTACTCAAAGTTGGCCAGCAATTCAGTGTCAGCGTCGTATCTCAGATAATTGGAAATGGTTTAAGAAATCCATTTCCAAT
Source organism: Picea engelmannii (assembly GCA_009831015.1). Classification (NCBI taxonomy): domain Eukaryota; kingdom Viridiplantae; phylum Streptophyta; class Pinopsida; order Pinales; family Pinaceae; genus Picea; species Picea engelmannii. The sequence continues at coordinate 43,830 of ML807814.1, forward strand.
TCATCGAAAGAAGAGTATCTTGAGCAGTCGAGATCGATGTACCATTTCGCAGCACTCCCAATGAGAGTGCTTTGAAAAAAATGCAACTGGACGGAGTCGTCTCTCAAAGATTTGGACGAGCAACATAAATGGAAGGAAGTCACATGATCGTCTGGATCTTTGTTAGGCTTAGCTTCGAACTTTGGAATGTCCGAAGGAAACTTGGTCAACATTGGAGGCCAACACGGATCGTGACAGATGGGGTATGTTAATAACCTTGTCAAGTCTGGCAAGTGTAGGGTTGCCAGAAAAGATAATTTGGGTTGTTGATTATAACCAAGGAAAAAGGAGCCTAGAGTTTGGTTGGAACCAGGTTGCCAAGAAAAGTTAGGTTGTTGGCTAGGGTTCTGGTAATAACCATGGCCATGAACAATGTAAGGATTCTACGCTTGTTGAGACGTCATCAACTGACTCTCGTAATAGGACATAAAGGGTTGGGATTGCATCACATTCCAAGTATTTTTGGAAGGGTTTCCCCCTGCCGATCCGATGGACATAGGTGTTGATCCTTGCATGGGGTTCCATTGGCTATGGAAAGGTTTTCCCCCGGTCATCATCCATGATAAGGGAATTGACCCCTACCACAGATTCCAAGGTACTTGTGAGGAAGGATTTTCTAAGTTTTCCCCCTGTGCAGGAATAGTACCCTGAATAGGATATTGTTGTCCATAACCAGGGTTTCCCTCGATCGAGATGACAACTGATGAGAAAGCATTGTTATCGAACATGCCGAACAAAGAGAACAGTTTTGAACCTAACGACATGCTATAAGAAGGAAGTCCTTGACTACCTGCTCCAAGCAAACTATAGTTTATGTTCGACCCGACGAAGTGTTGGTGAGCATCGTCGAGTGAAGGGGACGAAGGAGGTTTATGACCCCCTCTGTAAGGGAAAGTGTTATAGGGAGCTGAAGTACCCCCCATGGATCCTTGCAAAGGAGCGTTGGAGCTCCCTACCTCGAGACCTAAATTCTGTAGAGTGGAGTAGGAAAGGACGGTGCTCGTACTGAAGCCAGGCATCCCATATGAGAATGGAGGGCCTGTCGCACTCTGGGTGAATGAAGCAGTGATCGCCACCATAGATGGAATCAAACCATTGCCTAAGGTAGAGGAAGTCGAGACCATAGTGGTCCAGATCGACGACGGTTGGTTAGGAGGCAGAACACCCCCTGTAGTGATAGTTGTAGAGGTAATGTGAGGATTCCTTGAATAAGTAGCAGCATTTGTATCCATTGCTACTTGTGAAACTACCTGACGCTCATAAGGTTTAACCTATATGACGATGGGAACCGATAGATCACTGATTGGAGGGTTATATGAACAAAGAGCTTTCGCTCTAAGGTTGACAATGGTTGGTTCCTCCGGAATAAAATGTTCTCCTCTTGGATATGGGTCAGGCTTAATTTCCTATGTCCCGTTCACCTCAAAATACCCTTGCTGGTCCATTCTTTTCCTTAGCGGTGGTGGGGGTGGCTCCATATTAATCAGCGGCAGGCCAAGAAGCCTTCGCGACTGGTGGAGATCCTGATCCTCCACCGTGTGAGAAGATCAATGACACACTAAGGCTTTCTATAATCATTTAAAAACCAACACACACTAGAAAAAACTCCTATGAGATAAGACAAACAGATCACTAGCTAGTTGGAAGAACAGTTACAACAACCAACACTAGAGAAACTTACCGGTACAAGTGCAACTCGAATATGGAAGCACCCTATGGGTATACTCTACAAAGCGTGGCCTGATTTCTTCCCTAGGTACCATGGTATACCCCCACAGTCACCTGTGTAAGTCACTAAGATAAAGGAAACTAGGTTTCCAGTGCACGAACAATCACCAGGTGGGTATAGTCGACAGTTGGGTGGACCGCAATGAGCAGGGTATCAAGCCTGAAACCTATCAAGGGTATCAAAATCAAGTGTTACGAAAGATGACTGAGGACCTCAAACGGATTTGAGACCCATGAAGCTCCATGGAAAATGCGATCAATGAAATCCCAAGATAAGCCCTTTATATGCGTTCCCCTTTACGCTTGGTCCAGCTTTGGAGGGGTTATCTTCACTACCTTTCCTTATGCAACCTTGTGTTTAGAACTTGTTTTAGAGGGGGTTCCTGGATAACTTCCACAGTTACTAGACTTTCAAGCACTCCTTAGCACAAACTCTTATCTTAGTTTTTGTAGCCTTGAAGAGTTTCCTCTCCAATCCTAAATCAAGGCTCTAGCCTAGACTAAATTGATGGACCCTTCAAACACAAAGTCTAATAACTTTTAATTAAGCGTTAATTTTAGTGGTTGTCTTAAGTCAAAAGGAACAGAAGTGAAACCAGTGATGTTCTTTAAGAGACGAAAGAGAAGAGCATTAGATGATACTGGAAACAAAAATACTTCTTTCTTCACAAATAAATATTTGCCAATGTAAACTCTTTAACCAAACTTTTTGTAACTACTTTTCTCAGATATTTGAAAAGAAAAACTTAAAACAAGATGTTGCTTGACTACGAGCTACTTAATGTCCAAAACATTCAAGTAAATAACTTAAGAGTAACTTTCTTTTTCCTTGGTAAATGAAACAACTAACCTAAACTACTTTACCAAACAAAGAAATATATATATATATATATATATATATATATATATATATATATATATATATATATATATATATATATATATATATATATATATATNAAAAAAATATATATATATATATATATATATATATATATATATATATATATATATATATATATATATATATATATATATATATATATATATTGTTTTATGCCTCAAAATAAGAAATTCGAAAATGAATTCTTTTCTTTTCTTCTAAAGCAAAAAAGGGAAAAATGACAGCAAGTCAAGACCAAGAAATGAATTTAGGCCCAAACACAGATCGCAGGGAGTCACTTACAATATTAAATAGGCAGATCAAAGAAGAATTAAAAACTTGTCTAAAAACCCTATCAAAGAAAACACAAGAAATATTTTGATAAGCAAAAGTTATGTTGAAGTCAAACCTAGGCTACAAACTGCTATAACAGAGACCAGGACTAGATCAATAAAACCCTTGAGAAGTGTGACTTTTGACAGGGAAGAGCATGTTTTCCTCTCCTTAAAAAAAAAAAAATCTCAACATAGGCACGCTACTGACACTTCAATAGCCAACATATGTACGTGGGTTGTCCAAACGCAAGACACGTATGTATGTGTGAAGGCCCACTACAGGCTGCGTACACCTCTGTAACTCCTAAAAAATAATGAAAACCAACAGTCCAACATAAGAAGGGAGTATTGGTATGGAAGACCAACATTTCTTAAAGACACAGAAGATTACATAAACTCAAAAATAGTGAATAAACCGATTCAAAGAATCCAAAAAGAAATATCCCCAAAGACCCTAAAGGCTTCCCCAGTATGGTCGCCAATTATGCTATAGCGGGAAAACCCATCTACGGACTACACCAGGGTTCTAAAGTGTAGGTAGATCTAACCATCTAAAGTCTCCTACTTTTAATCACTATCCTGACATTACGCCACAATCATACATAAAATACAAGAAAGAGGGATCTGGTAGGCCTACCTTAAACTCTGCATCCGGTGTTGATCCCTTTGCATTTGGTTATTTCTCGACTGCAAATCTCCTCCCAAGGCTGACCTGCATTCATAAAAAGAAAAACAAGAAACTACAAGCATGCATTCTGTATATGGATTAGTGGGTCAAACATCATAAACAAGAAATGTAAACAAATCATAAATATTTAAGACATCATTTGGCGGGACGGAAAAAGTACTTCTTTATATTAATCTCACAAAAAGTCACTTACAACATGAGACCGAAACTGCTCCTCAAACTTGGTCCTGGGCTCCTCTTCACCATGCAACAACTGCTTCCACATCTTCTCCTCCTCTTCAATTCTCTCTAGGGAAATGGAAAGGGCTTGCAATTGGGGCAAAGGGGGAATGATAAAATAGGCAGAGTTTCTTTGCTCTCGTGCTTCCCCTTGGAATGGGACCCCAACCCCTTCTTTTATAGGCCAAAAGAGATCGCAGTGGTTGGGGTGACTGGCTATAGGTGGTGAAATGGTTAAGTAACGAACCAGAAACCTGTATCCCTTTCCAATTTTAATTTTTCGTGATATTATGTGAGTGTACACGGGCTGTAGTGGCTCAATAAGTGCGTGTACGCGGGAAGTAATGGTGCAGGGAATGTACACATTCAAAAAAAATGTTTTTAGAAGAGTTGTTCAGTGATGGCTTGGCAAAGATAACAAGTTAGATGGCCTGATGCCAGGTATGCATGTCTGGTGCAATTTAGGGTTATAACACTTCCATAACATTTTCCAACTCACATTTAGGTTTTGTCCTAAGTTTTAAATTTGAATCTTTATTTGGCCTCATATCAAGGCAATTCGCTTCAAAACTTGGGAAGTGTGAGGCTTGAATATTAATAAAATGGATATGGAGGAAGAAAAGTGAATTAATGCTAAGTTTCAACTTAGAATTATTTATAAACATTAAATGCTTAATGTTTCCATACGCATATAATCATAGTCCATCAATTGAATTTGGTGTCTCTCTGAGATGCCAACTACCCTCCACTTACCAGTGAAGTCAGTTGGCAACTACCCTCCACTGGCCAGTTTCCCTCCACTTGCCAACTTCCCTTCACTTGCACTTGGTTAGTGGCATGTAGCTTTCCAACTGTATAAGTTGATTACAACTTAGACCTGCAAACAATATTTCCATTGTTATATGTAACAATATGCGTCAGAATTTTTCCTTTTTATACCTACAAACAATATTTCAAGAAGTGAGAGATTCACATTGTAGTCGAATAAATGTGATGATTGTCGCACACCAAAATATTAAGGTTGGAGGCATCTAATAGCATGGATGCAGTCCCATACCCGAAGAAAGAATGGGGAGAAGGAAGAATTTTTCCTTACCAAAGAAAGAATGGATGCAGTCCCATACCCGAAGAAAGAATGGGGAGCAAGAAAGAATGGGGATTAGGAAGAATGTTTCTTTTCCAAAGAAAGAATGGATGCAGTCCCATACCCAAAGAAAGAATGAGGATCAAGAAAGAATGGGGAGTAGGAAGAATGTTTCTTTACCAAATAAAGAATGGATGCAATCCCATACCCGAAGAAAGAATGGGGAGAAAGAAATAATGGGGAGCAGAAAGAACGTTTCTTTACCAAAGAAAGAATGGGGAGCTGGAAGAAATTTGCTTCAAACATATTTTCAGCCAACAATATAGGTAATCAACCGTAACAACTATAAGGCATATAAAGAAAGAAAGAGAGATATATTTGTTTCTATATGTAATTATCACTGCCTATAAATTTTTTTCCCATGAAAAAAAAAATTACACCCTACTTACCTCATTTTTTGCTTCTTCCCTTCTTGTAGGAAGAAGGTATCAAATTGCCAAATCTATATGAGAGAGTTGATATAGTTCAAGAAGGCCCCTGAAATAACCCATGTTCTCTAATCTTCTCATAAATTCCTCCCATCCAATATCTCTACTCCTCACTACTTTCAATGTAGAGATTTGTCCAATAGCCCATGAGCCGCTTAGTCTTTGTTGTGCATTATCTGTTTCAAACTGATAATCATATCTATTGATACATCATCTCAAATACATATATTATCTTCATACCCAATTCTACGTCCTTGTAATTTTAACACAACGGAGGTTGCACGAGCTAAGTGAACATGGCCCTTGACATTATTGCAGAGACATGCACCATATTCAACAAAATATTCTCCATCTGAGATGTTTCCTTCATGGAATCGATACTACAATCATAAAGGGTCTCAAATCAAGTGAAAAACATTCTTAAGAACCTGATCCATGCTCATAAGGACTTGAACCCTAACCCTATACATTTTAACCCAAGTTTTATCGCGATAAAACCTAATACAACTATTTATATCATTTTGAACAGTATCGTTGGCTGTGGTTTGGTGACCTGGTCGGAATAAGTGAATCAAGATACAGAACTAGTTTATGAAATGCAATGCCTATAATTCATGTGAATCTATCTGAATAACGTACTGTTAACTAGGAATAAATGGATAGATGAAACTATGCTTATATAGGTTGGCCACTTATAAATTATTCTATGGATTGCATGGTCGAGTGATTTTCCCTTAGGTTGCGTAGATGAGAGGAGGGAAACATGAGAAAATGGGGATGTTGTCATGTGAGATGATGGACACTCGAGTGGTATGCCTAGTATGATCTATCATTCTGCTGGCATAATGTTGAACTATCGGCAGTAGGGGTCGATCTATATCTAGCAGTATTAGATTGAGGGCCTCATCAATATATATTGTGAAAGAATATTAATCCAAAGGTTGACATCTCCACTAAATGCTTAGTTGTTTTTATGATGAGTGGTTAATTTATAGTTTTGTTGGTATAGACACAATTAGCTTTTGTTTGGTCATTTGGTTGGTTTTAAAATGAAACTTTTCTCTTAGCTGGAGTCTTTTCTACGTTGTGACAATGGAAACAAAACGAGCAATAGTAGTAATCCCAAAAGGTATGGACTTAGTTGCTCTATTGCTCTCCTTGTTTATATATAAATGAGAAATGTACACAGAGATTATGATTTCCAATTGGTACCAAATTTATTATTTATATACAAACAAGCAATGTCAATAGAGATTGTGGTTTTCACTTTGATGCCATGGTTATTAATTATATATTAAAAAAATTATAAGCCATGATTAAGACTTCAAGTTTGATTCTATGATATCAATAAACATATACACAAACAATAATTCCACCTCTAAAATCGACTAATTATATATTAACAAAAAAATTATAAACCATGATTAAGAGTCCAATAAACATATATACAAATCAGAATGCCACCTCTGAAATCGATACGAAGATGTAGATTTATTTCATAAAATGAGGTGCAATAATTCTAGGAATGATATTGTAAAAAACAAGTGTGCTACTTCTGAAGTATCACAGAGGTATCATTTGTTTTCTAAAATTGAATACCGTAATTTGGGAATTAATGTAGTGGAGAAACAAGTGTGTCGCTTCAAAATTAGATACAGATGTATTGTTTGAATTTTATTGAAACAAATTGTGAATACTTGAAGATCAACAATGGTTGTAAAAGTACCCAATTTTAGAATGCTATTTTTCTAAGTATGTAAACAAAAATTCAAATATTTGAAAGTAATTTATTTGACAATTGTTTTGTTCAAGAACCATACTCTTTTCATATGATAGTTCATCTTTGCTTCTTGTCAATTATTTCAATTTATAATTATTTCAATTTTAATTGTCCAAATGAGTAGGAAAAATGAGCATAATTTGTATTGAATACATCATTAGATAAAAAAATGAAGGAGTTATGGAAATATAAAAGTATAACACAAATATTATTGTATACCTTGTTTTACATAAGCTTTTATAGAGAAAACTTTAATTGAAGAGCAAGAATTGCTCCTTTACATCAACTTGAATATGTTTAGATAGTTCATTAGTTGACTACGCTACCAACGCTAATATGTATTCTCCTTCCACAATGACCTTAGAGGGGAAATGGGGTTGTGTGAAGGTACCAACTGGAAAAATGAGAGAATAATGAAGCTACTAAGCTTGAGTGGAAATATCCACCTCATGAACACTCTCCAATAGTCCAAACTCTTTAACAATCACCAATATAAGGTTTAGTATTAAGACAACCATCCAACATTAGGGTGGAAAAGTATGACCCATCTAGCTCAAGTCTCTATTTTATAAGTTTTTTGGCTTAAGTCACTTGTCCATCTCATGCAAAAATGAAATTTATGTTTTACTAATTACCTATTATTCACCCACCCATGTGTCATTCATATGCACAAGTACACAAGTAATTGCTTATTTAAAAATGTTAAATAATGATTAATACTCACCCAATTACTACATTTCCTAATTTTACTCCTAGATGTTCCTTTGATGTCTTCCTCTTTTCCTATTTGAGTGGATGCACATGTAGTTACTAGTCTTGTTTGTTATTGACTCTCTTTAATATCTCACAAGTCCATTTTTTTCCCATTTGAATTTGAATTCCTTGTTCGGTTTTTTTCTCCTTAATTTGTAGGTGCACTAGTAAGTAATTAAAATTACTTTCGTTTCCATTACATGCACATTCTAGAATGCATTTTTTTTTATGAATTTTAATTAAAGTATTTTGTTTCTCTTGGATATGAAATCTAATAACCTATATGCTCAATAAGTCAATCAACCATGACTTTTAACCTTTCCTAGATTAAATTAAATACTCATTCTTAGTGAAACATCTTTTTTCATGCTTAGTCAACCATATTTTCATGTATACTTAACAACTATAATCCACACCAACGGTGTCATGCTTCTCCATGCCCTTCAAGAGTTAATTTTCAACAACTACCAAGGATGTCATTGTCACTACCTTGTTGAGAGAATAACGGTCATTGAGGAATAAGGATACTACATTATTTCGTGCCCCTTTGCTAAATATCATGAGTGACCGAGTCCACTTCCTACCCTCACGACAACGTGAAACCTCCAAGTAAACGTGTCACCATATTTTCAACCTAAATCACAGAAAATGAATACTAGTAGGTGGAAACATAAATGTTGTTCTTCTTGTCCTGGTGATACCATGTACACTTCTATACAACCCTATTACCCATGTGCATATTAATCGACTAACATATCCCTTGTGCCTAGACACTCTCAAATCAATGCATCGAATTGTTCCATAATCATAAATTAAAGCATATCATTGATCATATAACATATTATAATACCATGACTCAATTGGGAGTCCATACAATATTGGCGCACTTCCACATCAATGTGCACTCATGGCTCATCATGGGTGAGTGCATGAAGTTGGTGGCCGAAAAAGTAGCAAGGGGTTATAAGGAACGTGCACTCCTAGGAACGCATGTGCATTCTTAGGAACGTGCACACATTCCTAACCCTATAGGTTTGGAAGAGCCCGAACCTCCACTCAACTTTCCACGTAGGTTTAGTGGCAGGAACACACATGCGTTATTAAGAACGTGTTTGTGTTCCTAGGAACACACATGCATTGCTTTGATAAAGTTTTTTAAAGGGACATGTGTGTGATTTGTGTTCCTTTTCACAAATTGCACTCATGTTTTTACTCTCATTGAGAAAATAAAGAGGATTTAGAGAGGAGCAACAAGGTGAAGATCTTATCACTGTGTCCCAGTCTAGCCAGGTATGTTTGATTTCTTTTATTTTTATCTCAATTTAGTCATTTCCAATTTAGTCTTTTTCTCCCAAGAATATAAATTAAAGAAATTTGTAGTTTTATATTATAATTAAGAAACCAAGAGACAATGTAAACCACTCAGAAGAAAACCAAGGAGAGAAAAACCTTGACCCACCACAACCACCCAATGTAAATAGTCAAATTGATGAGGGGTTGGTCATATTAATAACCCTTTAGGAACAATTAAGGTACACTAGGGATCCTAGCAGAGTCTCCCTAGCCACTTATTTGTACATCATTTTGAGGTCCATTGCAAGTTCCAAAGGGAAATTGACCTTTATTTCAGAGACTTGGGCATTTCAAAAGAACAAATATTGACTAGAGTGGGGTCCTTCCTAGTTGAATTGTGTAGTATTTTTCCAAAAAAGATGATAGAATTTTGCATGCCAAGGTTTATGGATTCATGATCATTATATGGAACTAGAGAGAGGTATAATTGTTACTTTATGATGTTTGTATGTTTTAAGTTTAGACTTGTGGTTAGTTACTATATGCTATGATATGTTCTTTATGCTGGTAATTGTTAATAAGACCCATTTATCCCATGCACCCATAAAAGAATCCACCTAATAATTTACTTGTAAGAAAACAAGAAATCGGTGTATATTGTTGCACAATTCAATGTAGTTACCACACATCCTTTTTAGCTTGATTGATTTGAGTGCCTTTGTTTACTAGTTTCGTAAGGTATGACAGGGCAAGTTGGATTTCTGGTGTGTTGGACCTTATGTCGTGATGGAAGGCTTAAAAATTGTTTATGTTTGCACCTTGGTTACTATGATCTTGTCACAATGTGGTGACATGATTACTTATGATCGAATCATTGCGCGCATTGATCGATAAGCGAGTAGGATAACCTGGCATAGGGTCATGTGCTTCCCGATGAATATGTTGTTGATTAATTTAAGTGATGAATGAGAGTTTGTATTGTAGTGCATGATTATGATGTTTTATTCTTGCTCTCCATGAAATTTTACGTTACATGTTGGTTGTTATGTAGTTTGCACCTTGATGATTGTTGAAGTATTTAATTACCGTAGTTGTTAACTTCCTTATCTGAGTAAATGTTGTTTATTGATTCAAGCCCCTTGGTGTGATTTTATGCTAGGATTTCATGTATATATTACTTGTGCTGTCCTTCATTAAGATGTCGTGATCTGAAAATAGAAGGCTGACTTGTTATGCTATGCAAGCACCCTCTACTTCATTAAAATAAACTTTACATGACCTTTCTTCATGTGTATAAATATGCAAGATAAAAATTATGTGTTAAGTTTATGTATCTTCTTGTAAATGCTTATGTGTGAGGATATGTTCTTTCAAATGGTTAAATATGTACTTTCAATAAATACACAGCAACATAACTTGCAGCAAATAAACCATCAAACTCACAACAAGAACAAGATGATAAAGGAGTTCACCCCCCTCCAGGCTACATCTCCTTGAGCCTCCATCAATGGACTTGGTTCTCTGGGATTAATTAGTCAAAAGTTCTTTTACAATATTTTGCTCAACTCCAATGGAAAAACATACTATACCATTGAGATCAGAACACATAAAAACCCCAAAAATGACCAATAGAACTTTGAAAATGGATCATGGCTCATCCGAGCATGACCTCTTCTACATGTGGCCATAAGCTTCCCTGAGCTTCTCTTTGGAAAAAACACCTGTAAAAGTCCTCAACAGCCTCTGAAACCTGTCCCAATGTGTTCAGAGCATATAAATTAGCCAAAAATGATTATTCAATCACAGAAAACAAACATAGGCTCACCAAACCATGTCCTCGATCAATGAGGGCTTCAAGCTCCCTGAAGCTTGCTGAAACTTCAATGGTGAAAAACTTGCAGAAGAAGTCTTCAAATGGCCTTGATAATAGCACCAATGGATCCAGGACATCCAAAAACCCCTAGCTGGGCTTTTATGGCACCTCAATCGGCCAAAAGATGAAGAAGTTAGGCCTCCTCCATTTTCCTCCTTCAAGCTTTCTGAAATTAGTTCGCCAAAACGCACCCTTGTTCATTAAACCTAGCACACACGCAATATATAGTGTAAAAACTTGGCATCGGGCGCAACCACGCCAATGGTGCAAATCATAGAATGGTTAGGGTGCCTCCAGCCCCTAACCGCCTAGCACTCGGGCATATGGTGGCATCAGACCTCGGGCTATGGCAAAAGTGCTTAACCATTACAAAACTGTTGTAACCACTCCCGCGCTCCAGGTCGTGGGCATAAGGAATGGCATATGACCAAAGGTCATATCAAAACCCCGTGCGCACATTTTGTACCACCGATTACATGTCATATAACAAAAACCATGTTGTAGTGACATCTGCGTGTATGTATATAACATATGGTTATATGGTATGAATAGAACCATGGGTCGGGGCTAAGCCCCGGCCCGCCCCCCTTTCCAATTAATACACTGCACCAAATTAAATACATATGCGCAGACATATAGAACAAGAAACAATTGGTGGCATAATGGTTAGTGGAGGTTGGCGAAGTCTTTGTATAGTGGGGGGAGGTCCGGGGGTCGAACCCCCGGACTCCCAATATTTTTATACAACAACCATATGAACCAAAAATGAGTGACATGTGGCGCCTCCGGATTGGGCCACGTGTCATCACAACATTCTCCAGGTACAGGACACGTGTCAACATCCGACTCGCCAACAATCAACCAATAAACAACTGCCACATCATCATTGCGGTCGTACGGTCCTTCCACGTCAGACCGTACGGACTGTACAGACAGGTACAGTCAGCATCTAAAATTTTTGCCTATTTGCCTTGACGAACAGATCGCGATATCTTCTCCATACGACGTCCATTTGACAAAGTAAATATACCGCTGGAATCAGGAAGACGAGACAGACACAATGGCACCGTTTTCGTCGCATTCCGAGCACTTTGAAAATTGAGCAAAATTTGATCCCCTGATCCAGATTTTGATCACACCTTCCCACTGAAAGGATTTTTGACCCACAAAAGCTTATCTGTCTGCTTTCAAGTTATATCAAAATCTTTTTGACAATCACCTGAATACTTTGACATGCCTTGCACTGCAACGGGCTATGTCCCTCAACCACTGTTCTCTGGCTACTGCTGACCCACTGCTCTCTTTGTGCTTGGAAGACTGCCAACCTTCCCACTGAGAATCAAGTCCCTCTTTCGAAATCTTTGGCGTCAACAAAATCAGCTCTCCAATGGCTGCAAAAACCTTCCTGCGACATCTTGTCACAAGCCAAGAAAACCATCAATCTTGAAAACAAATTATACAAGACTGAAAAATGATGCCAACAAAATCTTTTGTTCTTCAAACAAATTGTTGCATCCTGTACTTCATCAAAGCACATGGCGTTTTCCTACATCTCGATGTACTCAAAATTGACTTACAAGCCAACAAACACCATCGACTAAACACAAGTCGAAAAACACGATCGACACAACATAGTCGTCAGAGAATCATCAACACCAGTCAAGACTCATTTGAAACATCTCGACCTTCCAAAATGACAAGTCGACAAACATGATACACAATCATGTTACAATCATGAATCACTCATGATGAACCATCACCAGGTTCACTGCTTATACATAAAAACAAATGCATGTATATGACTCGTCAACTCTCCTTCCAGTACAACATAAGTACAAAAACCCGAAAACATGTGGGTACTTAAGAGTTGAATACAAAAAATATAAATGGCTGCAACTTATCATGCTTCCCATAAATGCACACATAACACTAAAAAGTGCATTTACAACAGAAAAACGCAAGCCTCACTTGCTCAAGAAATCCAACCATTTCTTACCAAGCCAACTCAACGGTGACTTTTTCTGCTGGACATTGTCCTCTTGTGAATCATCTTGACTCACATCGATGATGGAATCTCCTCTTCCATTCTTGCCAATCTCTTTATCCATCTGCTTCTTGTGCTGTGGATGAGTGGTTGTATGCAATTTCCAACATTGGTCAATGAGATGACCCCGCTTCTGACAATGAGTGCAAATCTTTTGCATCCTCTTTTCACGTTGTCTTTGCTTGTAAAGTTTCCTGAAATTGGCCAATCTTTTCCAACACTTTGAAACATGATGTTTATATAAACCACAATATGTACATGGATTCTTTCTTCCATTTTTACATACAAATTTATCATGCTTAACATAATCAAATGCCACTGAATGATAAGCAGAATTATACCTTGAACATTCACCTTTATCGCCTCTTTGAGGAGGTGA
>ML807814.1:58258-77710 GCA_009831015.1 Picea engelmannii
CTATTAATGCTTGAAGCTTCTGCCATCCTTGCAAGATATCAAACTTCAACACAAAACTTGCACAAAAACCAATAGCTAAATCTCAAGCTATCAATGGCAAACACATGAGCAAAACAAACTTGTGCTCTGATACCACCTGATCTAGAAATAGAAGGCTGACTTGTTATGCTATGCAAGCACCCTCTACTTCATTAAAATAAACTTTACAGGACCTTGCTTCATGTGTATAAATATGCAAGATAAAACTTATGTGTTAAGTTTATGTATCTTCTTGTAAATGCTTATGTGTGAGGATATGTTCTTTCAAATGGTTAAATATGTAATTTCAATAAATACACAGCAACATAACTTGCAGCAAATAAACCATCAAACTCACAACAAAAACAAGATGATAAAGGAGTTCACCCCCCTCCGGGCTACATCTCCTTGAGCCTCCATCAATGGACTTGGCTCTCTGGGATTAATTAGTCAAAATTTCTTTTACAAGTTGTTACTCAACTCCAATGGAAAAACATACTATACCATTGAGACCAGAACACGTAAAAACCCCAAAAATGACTAATAGAACTCTGAAAATGGATCATGGCTTATCCGGGCATGACCTCTTCTACATGTGGCCATAAGCTTCCCTGAGCTTCTCTTTGGAAAAAACACCCGTAAAAGTCCTCAAAAGCCTTTGAAACCTGTCCCAATGTGTTCAGAGCATATCAATTAGCCAAAAATGATTATTCAATCACAAAAAATAAACATAGGCTCACCAAACCATGTCCTCGATCAATGAGGGCTTCAAGCTCCCTGGAGCTTGCTGAAACTTCAATGGTGAAAAACTTGCAAAAGAAGTCTTCAAATGTCCTTGATAACAGCACCAATGGATCCAGGACGTCCAAAAAACCCTAGCTTGGCTTTTACGGCACCTCAATCGGCCAAAAGATGAAGAAGTTAGGTCTCCTCCATTTTCCTCCTTCAAGCTTTCTGAAACTGGTTCGCCAAAACGCACCCTTGTTCATTAAACCTGGCACACACGCAATATATAGCGTAAAAACTTGGCACCGGGCGCAACTGCACCAACGGTACAAACCGTAGAATGGTTAGGGCACCTCCAGCCCCTAACCGCCTAGCACTCGAGCATATGGTGGCATAAGACCTCAGGCTATGGAAAAAGTGCTTAACCGTTACAAAACTGTTGTAACCACTCCCGCGCTCCAGGTCGTGGGCATATGGAATGTCATATGACCAAAGGTCATATCAAAACCCCGCGCACACATTTTGTACCACCAATTACATGTCATATAACAAAAACCATGCTGTAGTGACATCCGCGCGTATGTGTATAACATATGGTTATATCGTATGAATAGAACCATGGGTCGGGGCTAAGCCCCAGCCCGCCCCCATTTCCAATTAATACACTACACCAAATTAAATATATATGCGTAGACATATAGAACAAGAAACAATTGGCAGCATAATGGTTAGTGGAGGTTGGCGAAGGCTTTGTATAGTGGGGGGAGGTCTGGGGGTCGAACCCTGCGGACTCCCAATATTTTTATACAACAACCATATGAACCAAAAATGAGTGACATGTGGCGCCTCCGGATTGGGCCTCATGTCCTCACAACATTTTGCAGGTACAGGACACGTGTCAACATCCGACTCACCAACAATCAACCAATAAACAACTGCCACATCATCATTGTACGGTTGTACGGTCCTGCCACGTCAGACCGTACAGACTGTACGGACAGGTACAGTCAGCATCTAAAATTTTTGCATGTTTGCCTTGACGAACAGATCGCGATATCTTCTCCATACGGCGTCCATTTGACAAAGTAAATATACTGTCGGAATCAGGAAGACGAGACGGACACAATGGAACCGTTTTCGTCGCATTCCGAGCACTTTGAAAATTGAGCAAAATTTGATCCCCTGATCCAGATTTTGATCATGTCATAAGGTTGAGATGTTGTATATATATTATCATCATTTCCTTCCTATTGCAAAAAAAAAAAAAAAAAATTACCTGTCATACGTCGTATTGGTGTCGTAACGATCGGGGACATTACATATGGTATCAGAGCTGGTTTGACCCATGACTTGGGATCACTACAAATTCTACTAATTAGACACTTGTTTATAATTATTGATAATTAATTTAATTTGTATTCGTGCAGGTAATCATGGTCAGAGGTCGCTACGGAGGTAGATGATGGGGTGCTAGGGTAGGAGGCATGACACCTCTAGTAACATCCATGCTCGAGGGGTATAACCCCCAAGGAGAAGAACAGGTGGTCGGATAGGAACATGTAGTTGTGGGAGATGTGGTTGTGTTGATGAGGTCATTTTAGAGGATGTTAGAGGCCCTAATCAGTCGTTTGGATAAAGATTAGGCCAGGGCGCTGACACCTCATGAGGGTCGACCGCACACCCTGATCGGTACTAGTAGCATTCACCACAAAATTGAGAAGGTCAAGTTTCTCGAGTTCTTTGGTGCCAAGAACGGTGCATCCTCCGAGGCATGGTTAGAGAATATGGCGATGTGCTTTTCACTTCGTGACTATACCTCCAACATGAAGGTCCGAATGGTGGTCATTTAACTAAATGAGAGCGCTCTTCTATGGTGGACGAAGCTCCTGCCACAACTGAACATCGTCATTGAGGATGTTTCATGGGAATTGTTCGAGGAACTCTTATGGGAGAGGTATCTACCAGAGGAATTCATTGAGCGACAACTCAACGAGTTCAACCCCTTACGACAGGGCGGTTGTACGGTGCTCGAGTACGAGGCCCATTTTATGGAGCTACTTTGGTATGCTCCTCACCTGAATACCGAGAAGCTTAAGGTCAACAAGTTCATGTTCGTCTTTAATTTAATAATTCATGTAAATGTGAGGATTATGATGCCTCAAACCTTGCACGATGTTGTCCAGAAGGCCCTCATAGAAAAGGAGGATCTCATCAGCGGGGGTCAGAGAAGGGCTCTGGAGAGACCACCAGGACAAGCAACATCTGGTGTGCAATAGCATCAGACACCAACTAGGCATCCACTAGGATATCGAGGCGCTCTTAGAAGATCCACATTCACTACACCACGATGATCGATGCATTAGAAACTGACTCCCTATAGAGGACCATAGCATCAGTAGCAACATAGATCGTAGCAGCAGCAACAACAGTTCAGGCCTGTTCAACAGAACAAACCAGGGTTTCAGGCTGGTGGGACGTCAGCTTCTACGTCAGGTACGAAGAGTAATGGAAAAAAGACCAGGTGTTGGACTTGTGGAGAGCCACATTACCAGTGTGACTACCCAGTTGAGAAGGCCAGAGTAGCCAGATACGTCAGACCCACTACTATAGGAGAATTGGGCAAGGCCCATCAGAATCATGCAGCAGTGAATAACCGTTAGGCAGAGCCCTAGTCTACTATAATTGAGACATCAGGTATCGTCACTGACCAGACCCTTAGTATTTTGACAGATCCAGGTGCTACAAAGAGTTTTATTTCTGGTGCGATGCTAAAAAGAATTAAGGTAAAGGAATTCAAACATGATGAGTTTATCTTTGTAGAAATGGATTCAGGAGCCAAACAAAAGGTTGGAGGAAAGGTTACAGGTTGTAGCCTTAAATTGGGACATTTTATCACAAAGGCCAACGTATACATCACGATAATAGGGTCTTACGATGTCATCGTTGGTATGGACTGGTTGGAATCACATAAGGCAATACTCGACTGTAAGACAAAATGGTTGACCTTGGTCGATGACAAGGGATCAAAATGCACGATTGTAGGTAGGATCCAGGGAGTTTCCCTAAGGTTCATCACTTCCCTACAACAACGGAAGAGCATGCACAAGGGATGCAAGATATATGATATCCTTGCGTTAAACAAAAAGGGTGTGGCATAAGGCCTATAAAACCTTCCGGTGGTGCGAGATTTTGAGGACGTCTTCCCAAAGGATTTATCAGGGTTTCCGCTAGAGAGGGAATTGGAATTTACCATTGACCTAAAACCAGGAAGTGAACCGATAAAAAGAACTCCTTATCGGATGTCGACCCCAGAGTTGCAGGAGCTGAAAATGAAACTAAAGAAGTTGTTGGACCTAGGACTTATACGTCCAAGTGTGTCACCGTGGGGTGTGCCTGTTATTTTCATACGGAAGAAATATGGGTCTTGGAGACTCTGCATTGGCTACCGTTAATTGAAGAAGGCAACGATCAATAATCAATATCCATAGCCAAGGATTGAAGATTTTTTTCATCAGATGAAGGGAACGATGATTTTCTCAAAGATCGACTTGAGATTAGGGTATTACCAGTTACGAATCAAGGAGGATGACATCCCTAATATCTCCTTTAAGATGAGGTTTGGACATTACGAGTTTATTATTTTACAGTTTGGACTGACAAACTCCCCAGGGGTATTTATGAGTTGATGAACGAGGTGCTCTATGAGTACATGGACAAGTTCATCCAAGTATTCATTGACGATATTTTGATATACTCTTGAATGATGGAGGAGCATGATGAACACTTCTGCTTTGTACTACAATGTCTACAAGAGAAAAAATTGTTTGGGAAGCTGTCGAAATGATCGTTTTATCAATCAAAGATTCATTACTTAGGGAATGTCATCTCCATCGAAGGTATCGTTGTGGATCCAACAAAGGTCGAGGATATTATGGAATGGCTTGCACTGACGAATGTCCCAGAAGTACGTAGCTTCATGGGTTTAGTGGGATACTATCGACGATTCATCAAGGGTTTTTCGAAGTTAGCAAATATGATTACAAAATTGTAGAAGAAGAACAAGAAGATTGTTTGGACCGAGAAATTTGCAGAAGCATTTCAGAGGCTCAAGGAGTTGTTGACGACAACATCAATACTAAAGGTCCCTGACATGGACGAGGACTTCTTGGTATGCATTGATGGATCCAAGGAAGGCTTAGGCGAAGTCTTGATGCAAGACGGTCGAGTGATCGCTTACATATCGAGGAAGTTGAGAAGGCACGAGGAGAACTACGTGACACATGATTTGGATTTGTTAGCCATCGTGTATTCATTGGGAGTTTGGAGACACTAATTGATTCGATGGAAATTCAAACTAATAAAAAACCACTGTATTTTACAACACAGTTTCATGCAAAGCGACTTGAACGTGCGACAAAGGTGTTTGTCAGAATAGCTTAGTGAGTATGATTTTAAGATTAACTACATAAAGAGAACAATGAACAGAGTGGAGGATGCTTTGAGTTGGAGACCACACATATTTTGTGTGATGCCTCTTCAGACAAATCTATGTGAAAGGATTCTAACTTTACAACGCGAAGATGACTGGTATAAAGAGGTTAAGGAATTTATCGAAAAAAAAAAACATGATGGTACCCAAGTTTAAGGCATTTACTTTGGACAGCGACAGATTATTGAGATTTAATAATCATATTTACGTACTGCCCAATGACTAGTTGAGGAGTTTGATCCTAAATGAGGCTCATAGAGCACTGTACATGTCTCATCCATGAGTCACGAAGATGAGGGCAGACCTTAAACCCTTATTATTCTGGAAAGGAATGAAGGCAGACATAGTCAACTACATGGAAATATGTTTATAATGTCAGTCGTTGAAGGTTGAACATAGACATCCGATAGGATTACTATAACCACACGTTATTCCAGAATCGAAATGGGAGTTCATTTTGATAATTTCCACTGAAGGAAAGGAGACATAAATTGATTTTTGTAGTAGTTGACACTCTGATGAAGAGTACTCATTTTATTCTTATGCATATGACTTATCAGGCACCTGACATAGCTAGATTTTTCATCAGCGAGATTGTGAGATTGTATGGCATGCCTAAAAGGATTATATCTGATCAAGGATTGTTGTTTACAATATGATTTTGGAATAGTTTCCAAGAGGCCTTGGGAACCCAACTTAACTTTAGTACCACGTATCACCCTAAGACAGACGGGAAGACCAAACGAACAAACCAAATCTTAGAGGATATGTTGCGTATGTACGTGGGAAAGCATTGGGAATAATTCTTGCTACTGGTGGAATTGGCTTATAACAACAGTTATCAAAGTACCATTAGGATGGCGCCATTCAATTTTATTTATGAGAAACCGTGTCAGATGCCTTTGAGTTGGGATCGGCTTGAGGATAGGGTCCTGGTGGGACCAGATGCAATCTAAGAAATCGAAGATCAAATGAAAACAATAAGACAAAGGATCCAGGAAGCGCAAGATCGACAGAAGAGTTATGTCGATGCACATCGCATTACCGTAGTTATAAAGTTGGCGACCGATTCTTCTTGCGGGTGAAACCACACAAGAGTTTGATAAAGAATGGAAATGGTGTTGAACTCTCTCCTTGGTTCATAGGACCCTTCGAGGTTGTGGAAAGGAAGAGGCCCATGGCCTATCGACTAGCCTTGCCTGATTATTTGAGGTGTATGCACGATGTTTTTCATGTATTTGATTTGAGACATTATGTTAGCGATCCTACACATGTGATTGACATGAGTTCCTTGCAGGTATCAGATGAGGGTTTGCTCACGATGGATCCAATTTGCATTCTGGATCATCACATTTGAAAACTATGACATCAAATAGTATATGAGGTCAAGGTCCCGTGGGACAACTATAGTCTGCACTCGACAACCTGGGAGGATGCATATGATATGCGTCAACAGTTTCCATTTTTGTTTGATAGCTATACATATAGATATCGTGAGATACTTTATTTCAGAACTTATATACTGTAAACTTAGGGACGAATTTTAGAAAAAGAGCGGGTGTATGTAATATTTCTCTCTTGCACACACTAATTGGACTTATTCTTTGAGGACACTTGTGTGCAAGTGATCCAATTCATTTTATAATTAATTGTTTTGATTATGATTATGAGATGTTGAGGATCTGATGATATGTTACTCTATATTTTTATATCGACAGGTGTTATTGACTAGTTTTCATGAGTGTGCAGGACTCTGGACGTTAGAGGATTCCAATGGCATCAATGGATCTCCTTGTTACCCATAATTTTGGTCATCATGATGATGTATTGATGATGGTGTACTCAGGCTCTTCATTAGAACTTTCTCCTGAGAAAAGTTACCTTTATCTCTTTCTAGAAATCACAGTTTTGAGGAAGGTTCACAGGCTGCTAATACATTTGCCTACGAGAATGCATTATTCTCGCAAGCTGCCTTAAGCCAGGGTGCGAGAAGTTCGCACTGTGTCTAACTGTTAGGGTGCAAACTCTTTCTAAAGAAGGGAAAAAGATGAATTCTCGAACCTTCTAGAAGGGAATCTTCTAGAAGGATGAGATGGCATTCGAATGGTTATCTAAGTACTGGATTTCCTGATATTTTGGGATCATTCCTATCCAAGTAACTAATTCATTCTCTCTTATATATTGAGGGGATTCTCATGGAAAAGGTTAGAAGCAAACAAACAATAGATTTATTGGAGAATTAGTGAAGAACTGTGTGAAGGACTGAAGCTACAGCAGCTAGAGAACTCCAGCAAGTCTATCAAAGGTGGTGGATCTTCTTCATGCAAGTGAGCAAGTGTGTGTGTCAGAGCTAAGGGCCATTGAAAGGAAGTTTGCAACATCAAGGCTTAGGTTGTAATCTTTGCTTTCTATCAATATGATACAGTAATGTGTCCCTTTCCCATAAAGTTAGTTTCACTTTATTGTATAACTCCTTGATCATATACATAGATTGATTGTTGAATAGATTGTGTTTCCTTCACTTCGGTTGGTTTGTATTGTTTTGATCTTGACTGTACAAGAGAACTGGAGCGAAGCAGGAGCAACAAAGACCAAGGAAAGCGATCATAAGGTATTTTCTTCGATCGTATCTTCTAGTATATTCAATAGTTAAAATCTAGGGAAAGAGTATCATTCTGTCTTGCTTTGTTCTAGATCCAGGTGGATCTAGGGAGATCGGTTTGTGTCTGCACTTACGGATTTATCCAATAACAAAATTGGCGACTCCACTGGGGACAATCCCATTTTCTTGGTGGATTTTTTTGTGTTTTTCTGTGGCCATTTGCTCTGGTTTCATTTTTCTCCTGTCCTATCAGTCTCTGAGTCTTCAGGATATCCTGATAGACCTTTTGAGTCCAGAAGCTTTTTGCAATTTTACTTCAATTTTCAAAATTTTTGGGAGATCAGTTTGTGTCCACACTTACGGATTTATCCAATAAAAAAATTGGTGACTCCACTGGGGACAATCCCATTTTCTTGATGGCTTTTTTGTGTTTTTCTGTGGCCATTTTCTCTGGTTTCATTTTTCTCCTGCCCTATCAGTCTCTGAGTCTTCAGGATATCCTGATAGACCTTCTGAGTCCAGAAGATTTTTACAATTTTACTTCAATTTTCAAAATTTTTGTTATGTTCAGGACTTCTCGCACTGCACTTCATTACAGCCTGCGAGAATTAGTTAGGTTCGCACCCTGCTCATAGGGTTCAATGCGAGGTTCTCGCACCTTGCTCAAAGGTTGCCTGTGAGAATAGGTAATTCTCGCACTGTGTTATATTGCTTGCCTGCGAAGAGTCTTTTTCAAAATTTTGAAGTTGAGTTTTGGTTTTTCTAACTGCCCAGATTAGTTGGAATACCTCTTAAGGGTTTCTTGGACCTCTGATTGATATATTTCTTGCTTTAGTTTGCATGCGTGAATCGTCTTAGATTTTCAAGGCTTTTCTTGTCATTCATGGCTTGAATTTCGTTTCTTGACTCTTCTTGGCAAAACCATTCTCTCTGAGTTCAGATTCTGAGTGTGTTTGATTGGTTGAAAGTTGAGTACTTGGTTTTTTCTCCTTTGCTTATTGGTTTGAAAGAACATTTTCATTTGCATGGAGAAGACTAATTGGTTTGCTCTTTGTTTTTGCTTTCATTGAAAGAGTTGATTGGGTTGTTATTGCTTGATTCTTTATGATTTGATTTTCTGTTCTACTTAGTATAGTGAGAGTTCTTTTTGGAAAGTGAACAACAAGCTTTTCTTTCAAAAAAAAAAAAATTGTCTTTTAGAAAACATTGCAAAATCCAATTTTAGATATTGTTGAAGTATTTGAAAAAGACACATAGAGCATTGTCATTTGATAAATCATTGTTTGCATTGGCATTTAAAAGGAAATTTTCTCATTGTAGTACAGGGTTGATTTGGAAAACTTTCTCTCTCTCCCATACATAGGATTCATTGAATGAAAAGTGTTATATTTCATTCTCATCCTTGCATTTTTGGGTCATAGTCATACAACATGAGTTTCACTTCCGTTACCTTTGAGTAAACAACAGCTCTTAAAAACATTGCGTAATCTTAAAATTTATCTAGTAACTCTTTTCTAGGGCTCTTTTACATGAACATTTAACTAGGCTAGTGCTTTGGAGTAGGAAGAGAGATACACTCTCCAAAAGCTCAAAACACACAATAACATCTTGTGTTAGGGAGTGTTAAATTCCATTTGCAACATATTGTCCTGGGAAGCCCTTCTAACACAAGGGTCAAGCACTAGGTCGCATTGATGTTGGTAGAGTTATTCACCCTGCTTTGTTGACATCCGTGTAGAGATTGCACGTATTGCGAGGATCACTAGGAGGTATACCCACAATGATGAGTGGAAGCCTTTTGAGTTGATTTCAGGCTAGATACCCTTCCCTTGCATGTGGATCGGACTGATGACTGTTCCCCCAGGATTTATTGTTGTTTGTGGTGACCTTAGTGGCCTATCTCTCTAGGTTCTTACCCAAGGTGACTGTGGAGGGGAAAGTCTTCACAGTACCTGGAATTGACATTGATCAAACTCACTCGGGCTCCTTGGAGGGTATACCCACGATTATGTGTGGGAGCTTGCACCAGGGTGTAAGTCCGTTAAACAGGTCGTCAACATAACTTTTCCATCCTAGCCCCGCCCCTTCTCATCTCGTTGTTGCGATGTTGGATTTCATCACCAACTAGTGGCTTCGATATTAGAAGGTATTTTTTGCCTGATGATTGCTTCCTAGATTTTGTTTACTAGTGTGTGTTGTTTATTTCTCGAAGTTGACCATAGGAATTTATTCGCAGAGCTTGTCACTCATTTACAATTGCTCCCCCACGACGTTCACGTAGAATGCAAGGTTTATATCCAGAGCATCTAGACGGTTCTCAATCCTTTCCTACCAGTACACCTGAGGGCTCTCCTCATCAGAGTGAAGTCCCATTTGTTACTCTGCCACACGTGGAAACAAGTGACGTCCCAGTTGTCACCACACCACAAGTAGAATCAACTGACTCTCTAGAACCTTTTTGAATTACCAATACTAGAGAGGACTATCACATTTGTCATGGTGAACGACCTTTTGTGCGATTAAATTCTTCTGAAGTAGCAGTTGTTACATATTCTGAATCAACCGTTGGGCCTTCTCCCGGTGTAGTAGGCTAAGATCCTTTTTGGTCAGGTGATTTTCGATGGGTCCTTTTTGGTACTGAGTCACCTACAGTCTACGAAATCAACCCTCTGGTATTTTCTGAGACATAAACTACACCAGTGACTACCACTTATCACTTTGTTCTCCCTCCCGAGATGGCCCATCTCGCGAATACTACGAGTGTCCAAATCGAAATTACTGCAGCTAGTATTTCTCCTATCAATACCCAGTGAATGCCTGATGTCAACCCGACATTACCACCCGGTTATCATGCGTTGAATGCTTTGTTGAATGATTCCAATCCAACACCTCCGCAAACCCCAGCCGGTTCTCCAGGTGGTCCTCCTTTTCCTGGGCATCCTATTCCCGGTTTTATTCCGACACTCCCTCAATTTCCTTCTGGCATTCCTAATCCTAGTGGCACTATTCCGTCCATTGCACCCAACTTGCATATTCCCGTTGGTGGACTAGGTGGTTTGTTTCAACCTCCTCTTACTGGACATGTTCCAGTTACTACCCAACCTTCGATTGGAACACTACCTCCGATTGGAACTCCACCTACGATAGGGGAACCAACCCCACCTTTAGGACAAAATATACCTCCAGATTTGGCCCAGTATTGGACTCAGATGCTACAAAATTTTCCTCAAACGACTGGGGGGCAACAGCCTGCCCCTACTGTAGGCCAACCTTATCCAAGTATACCTAATCCTATTTGGGGTCAGGGTCAAAATACTCAACCTCAGGTTCCTACCCAAACTCAAGGTTACAATCCTTGGAACTACTATCCTCTCCAGCCACCATCGAATCAGCCGGGGTCTTCCCACTATGGGTAGACTACATACGGGCCTACTAGTTTTCCAACAGGGATTCCACCCCAAAGTCACCAGTACCCACAAGTCAATCGACAGTTACCTTTTCTTGCTACTTTGGATTTGCCAAATTTGTCTAGGATTCTGAATGATCCTATTCGTCACTCTCCCCAATGGCCCGTAATTCCGGCCAAGCTTCCATCGGACATTCCTAAGTTCCATGGTAAGGTGGGAGAGGACCTAAACAATCACGTTATGAATTTTCACTTATGTTTTTCATCCAACTCATTGATGGATGACTCTATTCGTTTACGTCTTTTTCAACAAACCCTTACTGGTTCTGTTGAGAAGTGGTATATTGAATTGCCCCGAGGTTTCTTTTCTGATTTCAACACATTAGCTATGGATTTTCTTACACATTACCAGTTACCGATCCGTTACGATACTGGGACTGAGATTTTGACTTCCTTTGAACAGACTAAAGGCACTCATATATCGAATCATATCCATGAGTGGCGAAGGAGACGACGTCTCATTAAACTTGAACTCCCTGATCATTTACTGGCAGAATGGTTTATGAAATCCTTCGTGAACGAAATTGGTAAAGACATTTCCATGGGTGGTTTTGTTATAGAGGAGTAGGCTCTATTTCGTGCTTAATATCTTGATCTTGTTTATTTGCAAATGGGAACACTTTACGATTTTCTACCTGAATTACCTCGTCCTGGTACTTCCAACACTTCAACTACTCCAGCTGCCTTACATGCAGCTGATGGTGTGATTGGTACTGCCCACGCACACTCATATTTGGTTTCAAGTACAACCCCTAAA
The DNA here is from genome assembly GCA_009831015.1 of Picea engelmannii. Classification (NCBI taxonomy): domain Eukaryota; kingdom Viridiplantae; phylum Streptophyta; class Pinopsida; order Pinales; family Pinaceae; genus Picea; species Picea engelmannii. Next base: position 70,317 of record ML807814.1, read on the forward strand.
TATCCCTCTTCTAATGTTCAAAATGATCTGTCTCCTACCACTTCCACCGGTAAAACTTCTGAGGTGAATGTTGTTCAATCTACACCGACTGGTAAAAATAAATCAAAGAAAGGGAGAGGCAAGAATAAGGAGGGAAAAAATAATAATCAAACTGAGAAAACTAAAACCCCTTCTGTTGAATATCGGGATAAGTACAAACCACGATACCCTTGCCTTATCTATGGTGACAATCACCTCATGAAGGATTTTCCATGACGTGCCGAGGTTACTAAATTCCTTCAGGGAACGTTGAAACCATCTACGTCGGCAGTCTTGTCACAACCCGCCCTTGAAGTCCTTCAGTCTTGTCCTGCACAACGGAAGGCTCTGTTGAAAGCTATAGGTGGAATTGATCCAACAGATACGAATTTAATAGTCTTTGACTTGGAAGATCATATTCCAAGGTTAGCCCCTCAGTTTGCGTTTCAGACACAAGTTGTTGTCTCCGGCAAGAACATTTGTCGAACTATTATCGATGAGGGTGCCTCTACGTGTGTAATGTCTTTTGCTTGTTGGAAAGCCATTGGCTCTCCTCCTTTAAATGAATCACAAAATAATTTGAAAGCCTTTAATGGCTCTGGTTTTAAGCCTTATGGTGTTCTTCCATCGTTGCCTATTACTCTAGAAGGTAAGATAGTCCAAGTTGAAGTGGAAGTCTTCAATGCTCCCCTTGATTATAATCTTCTACTTGGTCGTAGCTGGATAGATTCTATGCGCGTTGTTGTGTCAAAACTTTTTCGTGTAGTACGATTTCCTCATCAAGGAAAGGTTGTTACAGTGGACCAACTTGCCTTCTTTAATTTCGATACTCGTACTGGCAACGTGTCGTTTATAGCTAAAACCTCGTCGGGTTACGAGAATGTCGGGGTGGGCCTTTTAATAGACTCTTCGTTAATGGGTACTTTCCCCATTCCCCCGCCCGATGTTCCACACCTGTCAGTTGCTTCTATTAACATGATCTCCACCGTACCTCATGAAATTGTCATGTCTTCTGACCCTTGGATAGTCCCTGACCCTGGAGATCACACTCGTTTCGGCGACGTCATGTCGTTAAGTCCGGTTGAGTCTGCTTATCACGCCATTCAATCGACAACACCTTCTACACCCTCTCTTGTTGAGTTGTCTCCAGATCCTTTCCGTGTCATCTTTCCCACTGACGAGATGATCATGTTCGTCATGGAGGACACCCCTTGGGACGATGGGCATCATCGTTCCATACTCTTTTTGGAACAACACACTCTCGAGAACTACCAACGGATTTCAACTCCGTCGATTGTTGTTGTCATATCGACTGTTCCTGGATCTTCACATGATGTGTTTGCCGAAGGGAACCTCAGTAATATCTCTCCCACGATTCCCATTGAAATATCCGTTAAACCTGGGATAGTTGAAAATGTTCACATTGGAGCTTCGTGTTCTCCGAATGAAATCGTCACCTATACATCTCTGTTTAAGGAATTTTGTGACATCTTTGCCTGGAGCTACGAAGAGATGCCAGGTATTGACCCTGCAATTCTTGTACATGAGATAAAGACATACCCCAGAGCTAAACTAGTCCGGCAATGCCTTCGTCCAGTCCACCCACGTAAAGCGGCAGCTATCAAACTCGAAGTTGAAAAACTTCTCAAGGCCAGCTTTATTTATCCGGTGGCTCTGACAGAATGGGTTTCCAACCCTATACCGATTGATAAGAAAGGGGGCAGTGTTCTTGTATGTGTTGATTATAGGGATATTAACAAAGCATGTCCAAAAGACAACTTTCCAACCCCTTTCGTCGACCAGATTGTTGATGACTGTGTCGGTAGTGAAATCTTCTCTCTCATGGATGGTTTCTCCGGCTATAATCAAATTCACATCGCTCCTGAGGACCAACATAAAACTGCTTTTATTTGTCCTTGGGGTACTTTTGCTATAGGAAACTCCCCTTCGGTCTTAAGAACACTGGCGTGATGTTTCAACGTGCTATGTCTTATGTTTTTCATGATATAAAGCATATCGTTCAACCCTATTTGGACGATTTACCATCTCATTCTTTACACCGAGTTGATCACCCCACTCATCTCCGAGCTATTTTCGTTCGTTTTCAGTTCTATTGCATTCGTTTAAATCCTCATAAATGTGTTTTTTCCATAGAATCCGGCCATCTTCTAGGTTTCATTGTTTCACGTCAAGGGATCCGGGTAGATCCTCTTAAGGACGAGGCGATTCTTAATCTCCCTCCTCCTTCTTCACTGTGCCAGTTGCAAAGTTTGTAGAGGAAAGCAAACTTTCTTCGTCGTTTCATCCATAATTACGCTGAGATTACTCATGGTTTTACACAACTACTAAAGAAAGATTCATAGTTTGTCTAGGATACTGTTGCCAACAATGATTTTGAGGCTTTGAAGTTGTCCCTCACGAGAGCTCCACTTCTCTTCCCTCCTAATTATAGTCGTGATAACTTTCTTTATCTTGCTGCCTCAGAGTATACCATCGGCATGGTTCTCGTCCAAGAGGATGATGCGCACGATGAACATGTTATTTATTACTTGATTCGAAGTCTCACATCAACTGAAATCAAGTATCAACATGTTGAAAAACTGGCTTTGGCTGCCGTTCAAGCCGTTCAACGCTTTCGGAATTATATTCTCTCAAGGAAAACTATAGTGATTTCTCATTGCAACCCTATGCAACACATTTTGACACGTCAGTTTCTAGGGGGCAAGTACTCCAAATGGATTTTCATACTTCAGGAGTTTGACTTGGAATTCGATCGCGCCACGTCTAAGAAATCCTTAGTTTTAGCTGAGTTAATATGTGATTTTCCTCATTCTGCCACGGAAAATGAAGCAGTTGACTCATTACCTGATGAATCTCTTTTTCTTATTGGCACTGACGATCTTTGGTATGGAGATATCATTATATATCTCCAAACCCAGACTTTTCGGCCTTGTCTAGTACTGAATGACGTCACGTCCGTTATCAAGCTCATCAATACATTATCCTAGGGGATACTCTTTACCATCGAGGAGTTGACTCTGTTTTTCAACGTTGTTTGACGTTTGACGAAGCCGAGAAAGCTCTGAATGATTTTCATTCTAGAGCATGTAGTGGTCATATGTCTGGGTATACTACTGCCCAGAAGATCTTGCGCGCAGGGTATTTTTGGCCTTCCTTGTTCAACGACTGCATTACTTCCGTTCAGAAGTGCCATGCCTGCCAGACCTACAATCAGAAAATTCGGTCACATCCTGCTCCTCTTCATCCTGTGGTCTCAGTTGGTCCTTTTGCAAAATGGGGCATTGATTTCATGAAATGTCACTCTCACTCGGCCGGGGGGCATGGTTACATCATTGTAGCTGTTGATTACTTTACAAAATGGGCCGAGGTGATGCCAACATTCGATAATATTGGAAAGACTGCAGTGTTGTTTCTTTTTAACCATGTCATAGCTCGTTTTGGTGTTCCCCAAGCTATTGTTACTGATCACGGTAGTCATTTTAGGAATTTTATGATGTCTGAACTTACGGAAAAGTTGGGTCTTCGTCATGATAACTCAACACCCTATTATCCGCAAGCTAATGGCCAGGTCCAAGCAATCAACAAAGTTCTTATAACTATGCTTCGCCAGATGATAGGAATTCATAAAACAATCTAGCACACGATGTTGTTTTCGACATCGTGGGCATATCGAACATCTGTCAAATCCGCTACTGGGTTTACGCCTTTTCGATTAGTCTAGAATGTGAGATACCTTCTCTGAAGCTAGCTGTCAAACTCTTACCCAATACTTCTGCTGAAGAAGAACGTCTTTTGTATCTGATGCGATTAGACGAGACTCGATGTGATGCCACTTTAGTAATAGAAGCCCAGAAGAAACGTGTCAAGGCATAGTATGACAAGCATGTCAAACCTCGTGTTTTCTCTGAAGGTGATCTTGTTCTTCTCTATGAACAGGATCGAGATGTATTAGGAGCTGGGAAATTCGAACCAATGTGGCGTGGTCCTTACATTGTTCGCTGAGTTTTGGAAAAATGAGCATATGAGCTGGTTGATTACGATGGTATCCCTTTGAGTGAACCCAGGAATGGGTTGTACTTGAAGAAGTATTATGCATAATTCATTTGTGCATAAGTACTTGTATTTTATGTATCATACTTTGTGTGCGTTACTTTAGTTTGCTTTTGAGATTATCTGGTCTCTGCTCTTATGTGACATTGTGTTTGATTGCCAGATGTCAGAGTCTTCGCGACCCTATATTGGCTTCGCTGATGGTGCTAGCCATAGTACTCGGAACCTAGCTTCCGCTGCGTGGACAATCTATTCCCCAACAAACGATTTGATATCTTTACGAGGTGTATGTCTTGGCCATGCAACCAATAACATCGCAGAGTATAGCGTCGTTATTGAATTATTGGTTGATGTTATCTCACTTGGAATTCGTCATTTGGTTGTGTGAATCGACTCGCATCTTGTAGTACTACAACTAAGTAATATCTACTCTATTCGAATTCCTAATTTGTTACGGATGTATTTGCGAATTCGCCTCTTGGAACGATATTTTGATCACATTGAATATCAACATATTCCTAGATGTCTTAATACATTAACAAATGCATTGGCTAATTATGTATTGGACAAACATTTAAACCACTTATAAATCAAACGCATTTAAATTCACTCATTATAAAGTAAACCGGTAGAAGCCATCTGTATATATAACGATCAAAAGAGTTTGTTTTTTACAAAAAGTTTGTCTGAAGACTAAAATATCAAAAATTGAATCTTATAGCTTCTACAAAGTGACGTCATGGATGACGTTCATGGTAACACACAACTGCCCTAGCAACCCTACGGAGCAGTCAACCCATAGCTGCCGATACCCCTGCAGTGTAACGTTGATCGTGTCGTGGAACCTCCTCCAGAGTCATATCTGGAATGTCTGTTGTCAGGCCCTCTAAATTTTGTTCCACCACCTGATAATATTCGGCATATTGTGGTGTTGCTGGTGCTACTTCTCCTCGTCGCTGGATAGGAGAAGTACCCAGAGGTCTATACGGTCCAACATCTGTGTTATCAACCAACATTTTGTGTTAGTCTTCAGATAAACATATAAAAAAAAAAAAAAAACATTTGAATATGATAAAAAAATTCAAAAACATGTAAAAAGAGAAAATGTGTGTATTTCTTACCGAGGTATCCCCACTGAGCGTCCTCAGGCAGTTCTAGATCCGGATCTCCTCGGAAATCCAACCCGGCATAGGTGTAGTCATTGACCATCAACATCTGGTTTTGAAGCCAGTCAAAGAAAATTTCGTCGTACTTGACGATTGGTCCTGCCACGTGTCGGGCCATGAGCCAACACCATCTCAACATCCTTGGATCCCTAGGACCCAGGAAGTTCCACTCAACCTTTAGTCTAAATACGGGGACCCTCTCAAGGAAGAAGGACACTAACAAAGATCCATAACCAAATTGTTTCAATTCACCCCACCTGCATTTGGTTAATTGCCTTTTGATACTGCGAAGCACATCATCCACCCAGTTGAATACTCGGGGCTCAGTACACTCGATGGCGTACTGGAAGTATCTCTGTAATTCCATATGAGGAGAAAAACTCCCCACCATCCGAGCTATCGTAAAGAGGATAGTGCGGAGGGTCAAGTCTTGTACCCCCCAGATAGCCACTTTTCTCTTTTTCCTCTCAGCCTCAGGTACACAGTAGTGATTGCAGTATTCGCTCATTTTTAACCCGCCACCTATGCTAGCGGTCAGACTGACATAATACCTGCGCCTGGATAATCCGGTCAAAAATTATATGTCCTCAATGTCTATGGACAATGTGTGAGCTCCTACATTGAAAACCTGTTGATCTGGGTCCCACATACAGACTAGATACTCCAGTAGTCTGACTTGGGCCCTCATGCCCGGGATGCGAAAGTATTTTAAGAGCCCACAATCTCTCAATGCAGCTATGGTGGGAGGATGATTCTTGGCATTTGCATTATCCTCCTCATGTTCTTGTTCTCTCCACTCAAGCACCACGTTTGTGGCTATTTATCTACACAAGGAACATAAAAAGAGGATTAATGATTTTATTCATGATCTAGATCTTTTTCATTGGCTAAATATTTTAAAAAATTTTGAGTTCTGCGGTTCTCGTAGGTGACTCATTTACACAGTGCAAACACCTCGGAGGTGGCTCAAGGCTCACCTGCGAGAATGCATCATTCTCGCAGGTCCTGTATGGGCTGCTTGCGAGAATGCCAATACACAAGTAGAGTTCAAAAAACAACTTGAAACTAAAAAATTAACCAATGAAATTCAAAATTTAAACCATGAAAATGTCAAGAATGAATGGCTTACCTTAATGTTGCAAACGTCTCGTCAAATGATCTCTTGTAGCTTCCGCAAATTGACGCCAAATTCGGAGGGTAAAACGGGGGTTTTGGAGCTCACTAGTGAAAATGAGAAATGATATGGTAAAAATGTTTATTTACTCATTTAATTTACTTTTTACTATGTCATTTTTGGGTTTTTATGCTTATCTATTGTTTAAACCTAATTCCTAATATCAAAATGAGTGTAATGACTTGTAGGTGTGATAACATTGATGATTACAAACAAGGATATGGACATATTTTTCTCCATTAAGGTGTGATTTTAATTGTTTTTTATGGTTTTTATATAAAACCTCGAGAATCTTTTTGTCCATTCTTGCGCTTGTGAAAAACATAAGAACGTGATCGAGCATAGTTTTATCACTTTTTCAGGCTCACCAAGGTTATACAAAAAAGGAACCCCCCTGGAGTTCTCTTTAAGCTCTTTTCAGACTCTCTAAATATGAAAAGATCGTCGAGCGACCTTGCTATTTTCACGCTCGATAAAGTATTTGAAGTATGCATCTGGTGAGCAATAATTTCTCTCTTTTTCGGTCTCATACAGACTATTTTACGAAAAATGAACTGAGAGAGTTCTCTTTTAAGTGTTTTTCCAAACTCTATAATCTTGAAAAACCTTCGAGTTTACTATCTCTGGACTCGTTAAACAAACATTGACAGACCCGTGATGGGACCGAACCACTCCTTCTTAGGGTTCGTTAAAAATACTCTAAGGGACTCGTTCAAAGGATGATCTTATATCAACAAGCATATGTGATCCTCTTCAAGCTTGCGTAAAAATAAAGAGGTACTTGCCAAAAATGGTGGGGGGAAATTTGGGAAAGGGATATGTTTTCATCTTCGTATTGATTGGCAGTAAGTGTCGCTCTTGAACATGACACCCCCTATTCATCATTTGAAGCCGGTTTGGGAAATCCATTTGTCTCTCTTTCGATTGATTACAAGGTCATTCCATGTGTCGTCTTTGAGTCAATG
>ML807814.1:78308-116804 GCA_009831015.1 Picea engelmannii
TGGGAAATCCATTTGTCTCTCTTTCGATTGATTACAAGGTCATTCCATGTGTCGTCTTTGAGTCAATGCTGCCAAATCATTGGTCGTGTCATTCATATGTTCAAGAGAAGTCCATTTGAAACCTATATTGAGTCGGCCATCTGTAGTTATCCTTTCTCTCTGTGTCGGCTTTCCCTGTGTCCAGTCCAATTTGCAAAATGCTCTGTTTCACCTTCAAACTATGTTACTCATTTCGTTTCATTGATGGGGGATACATCAAGGCCCTCCTATGACGAGTTTTGTTCCATCAACTTCAGCTCATTATCTGGAATCAAGACTTAGAAATTGTTTAGTACCTTGGAGCTTGCATGCCTCAATGGCAAGTTTCCTCGCTTTCGACATTGGGTTTACCTCATTGACCCCTGATCGAAAGATTCCGTGGGATGTTAGACATCAATTCATTTATTCACAGTCGATGGATTTTACTATAGTACCTTGGGATTCATTGACATCAAAGGTGATTTCCCTCGCACTTGTTAACGGTTACATCAATGACCGGTAATCAAGTGGTTTCTACCATGTTCGACTTCAACACATGTAATCACATGGTTAGATTCGTACTTTGGGCAATGAGATTGAAGACCCTGGATATTATCTTTGTGATCCAGGTTGCGATGGAGTATGTATAATTTGCGACACATAGATCCACTATGTATGTTTCGTGGCTATGTCGTCTTGATTTGAAATTCCTTGCGTAGATCCACAGTGTATTCAGGTGGCTATGCTATATTTTGATGGCATGGATCCACAGTGTATGATTGGTGGCCATGGACTTTGTTTATGATGTCATCAGACTATGATTTTAGTATGGTAATGCCTACCTCAGAATTGGTATATATGATATTCTGCAGATGCTTGGGTGTTTGCAGGTTTCCGATTAGATGTGCTCTTGGTTCTTGACACACACATGCAGCTTACAAAGTCTATCGACTGTCACTAGTTTCAACCTCATACTTTGGGGGGAATTCTGTTACCCATAATTTTGGTCGTCATGATGATGTATTGATGATGGTGTACTCAGGCTCTTCATTAGAACTTTCTCCTGAGAAAAGTTACCTTTATCTCTTTCCAGAAATCACAGTTTTGAGGAAGGTTCGCAGGCTGCTAATACATTTGCCTGCGAGAAGACATGATTCTCGTAGGATGCCTTAATCCAGGGTACGAGAAGTTCGCACTGTGTCTAACCGTTAGGGTGCAGACTCTTTCTAAAGAATGGAAAAAGATGAATTCTCGAACCTTCTAGAAGGGAATCGTCTAGAAGGATGAGATGGCATTCGAATGGTTATCTAAGTACTGGCTTTCATGATATTTTGGGATCATTCCTATCCAAGTAACTAATTCATTCTCTCTTATATATTGAGGGGATTCTCATGGAAAATGTTAGAAGAAAACAAACAAGAGATTTATTGGAGAATTAGTGAAGAACTATGTGAAGGACTGAAGCTACAGTAGCTAGAGAACTCCAGCAAATCTATCAAAGGCGGTGGATCTTCTTCATGCAAGTGAGAAAGTGTGTGTGTCAGAGCTAAGGGCCATTGAAAGGAAGTTTGCAACATCAAGGCTCAGGTTGTAATCTTTTCTTTCTATCAATATGATACATTAATGTGTCCATTTCCCATAAAGTTAGTTTCACTTTATTGTATAACTCCTTGATCATATACATAGATTGACTGTTGAATAGATTGTGTTTCCTTCACTTCGGTTGGTTTGTATTGTTTTGATCTTGACTGTACAAGAGAACTGGAGCGAAGCAGGAGCAACAAATACCAAGGAAAGCGATCATAAGGTATGTTCTTCGATCGTATCTTCTAGTATATTCAATAGTTAAAATCTAGGGAAAGAGTATCATTCTGTCTTGCTTTGTTCTAGATCCAGGTGGATCTAGGGAGATCGGTTTGTGTCCACACTTACAGATTTATCCAATAACACTCCTTAGACTCCAGATTGAGTCAGGGAGTGGAATTTTATGGTTTGAATGTTTTGATATTACATATGTGACAAATGACTAGATATTATGATGATGATTGTTATCTATGACATGTTTCGTTGATGGATGCATGTTGATGATAGATTGCTAACCAAACTCACATCAGGAGTAAATGGGTCATGCAAGACAACCAAAGGTATTGAGGGAGAGGTGTGGCAACAAACCTACCACAACCTACTAGCACTCCCACCATGGCTCGAGCTATAGGTTAACGATTACCTAGTTCGAGAGATCCACGATGTCATGAGGGCAGACTGTGATAGTCGCTCATGATAATTCTAAGGGAAATGCAATAAGGCAAGGTCCTTATTCATTAGAGGCCCTTAGTCTCCCACAAGGTCACCTGACGGATTATTGACTCCAATGGTTTGACATCTACCAAATTTCAGTCAAAATGCGAGTGGCACCCTTGGAGCACATAGTGTGTCTTGAAGGGCACGTCGCACAAATAAAACATGAATGCAAACGAGTGGAAACCTTGGAGCACATAGTGCGTCTTGAAGGACACGTCATGATTTGAAATATGGAAAGTTAATAAACCTAGTACCTAGAAAACTATTCCTCCTTAGGACCTGGTCGACCTTAAAATGAATGATGGTATGAGTAAAGTTTAATAACTAAAAAATTTCCCTTAAAAAATGTCACCAAGCTTGGTGAATTTAAAACCTAGGTCTAAGTAGAACATGTGAAAAGAAAAACTAAAAGGACAGGTAACAAGAATGGGGTAAATAAAATTCAAACATTAATAATTAAAGTAAAATTTTAATGACATATTGAATTATTAAAAGGGTAAATTGGTGTTTAGGCCTAAGCTTGCTAATTCTAAACTTAGTGTTACAAGGGAAAAACTCTCTATGGCTAAGGGTAAACCACAACAAACAGGTATCTCTGCAGAAATCAACTCAATTCCAACATATGCTATATATGCTAATGTGCGATACCAGAAAGAGGCCTACCTCGATCCAACGTTTGATAAAGTTCCACCATTGAGCACTTTGACCCAAATATTTTATACCTGCAAGAAGTTCTCAACAAACAATCAAAACAAGCATATAATGATGATATAATAGGGGTTACCACATCAAATAGCATAATCCATTTATAAACATTACAAACACACCCATGGATAATAATCATATATTTGCAAGATATCAATAGGATGGGAAATGAGTATTTCTATTAATAATTGATCAGCAGAAGTGTCAACATTACAGACTTCCATGTCGAAATGGTTCGAAACCAAGAAACCAAGTTCCTTCCAACTGGGTCTCCACCACTTCAATCCTCCACCAAAGGCAAGCTCATAGGAAAGAGGCGATGAGGTCCTCTCAACAATAAGGGAAAATCTTGGGGGTTGAACACTGTGTTTAGACTTGAGGGACAAAGGGATGCAGACTCAATATGAAGTAATTTCTCCAGAGTAACTTTTCTCTCAAAGTTGAATGCTTTCTCTCTCTTTTCCATAGCTAGAAATTATGCTCTTATAGTCTTTAGAATGCAATTGAAGGGCCGAGTCGGAATGTTTCCAGTATATGGAAGGTGAAGGATAAGAGATCTTATGTCGTGACATGGAAACCTGACCTCAATTTTTATTTTCTAGCACAAATCCCAATATACGTGAGTTGTAGTGGAGCAGCAAGTGTATACGCATCTTGCATAGAAGTTAGGGAGCGTATGTGTGGAAAAATGTATGTTTTTATCTCTGGATTCATAAAAAACGGGATGATAAGTCTACATAGGGAAATGGAAAAAGGTCGTCTATGCAAGATAGCAATGGTGAGGAAAATCTTGCTATAACAGATGCCCCCTAATGTGTGAGATCAGAGGAGTATCTGCGATGGCTGAAATACATTACAAATAACCCAAAAGTGGAGTGGTAGAGAACCAGTTGGACGAACTCAATTGCTCATTACATTATGTACTGACTTTACATACATGGCTTCCAAGAATAAAATGAGCATCCATGTGTAAAATATACCAAACAAGTGTTCATGGCCATGAAATAGGCAAATATAAATGCGGTTACATGCCAAGATTTTTCATAGTCACGAACAAGGCCCAGTGAAACCAGTCTCAAAATCAATCTGAAGATATCTGTATACCATGGAGTATAGACTAATCTCCCATGATCAATGAAGTCAAATAGGCATTGGTCCAATGAAATGGAAACAAAAACTCAGGGAAGCTGCAGCCACATAGTGATGTCTTCAAGTCTGTTACACTATCTACCAATGGTGCAAGTCTACATCATGTGAATAAATGAGTTGAGTTTGAACACGATGAGACATCGTTTGATTACTAGTCATTTGAGGTATACCATTAACAAACGTGAGACAACCTACCAATGATGAAAGTAGGTATCAAAGCACCGAGTACATATCCACAAATGTGAATAAATAAGTTGGTATCGAACACTTGAGAGATCCATTGATCAGGAGACATTGATGTATTCCCATCTGTCAATGGCAAGAGATCCTGCCACTAATGAATGCAAGCCTCAAGGTACTCATAAAACTCTAGGTCTCGTATCCAGAATATATGAGTTGAAGTCGATGGAAAGAGACCCACTGAAAGGAGAGCATTGAGGTATGTCTCATCAGTCAGCATGAGGAACAAAGAAGGATCTTCATGATTTGGTGGAGATCGGACAAAGAACATGTTCACGAACCAATGACCCTGTGTGTCTTTCGTGTGTGCCAAATGCAAGCAATACATGAAAAATACCTCTGAATAGTAGCCAATGATGAAAACTGCTGGCAAAGGAGAGGAAACCACCAATAAGGCTAATGGAATCCAAGACACTACACGAATCCCGAAGTGTGAATAGATGTCTTGCCATTGAACACAAGGGAAACCACCCAGTCAATGACCCATGATGAAATGTCAATTTTTGGGTTCAAGGTGACCTACCAGTGATAAAAGTAGGGCCAGGGTGCATGATAAGACCAAAGTATCATGTGATTCTGAGACAAACTGAGCATGTGGTCGGCATGCAAAGTTAGGATTTCTGAGGAGTGGCCAACACAGGTTGATAGACTTCCTTTGAACAAGAGCATGAGACATATGGTAGACTCCGACAAGCATAGACTCGATGATGTGATGATTAGGTGTAGGAGGCATCTATAATGTTCTCTATAGGGACTAGAAGAGTAACCAGTCGGTAGAGAAAACTCTGTAGCGATATCAGCTTCCTAAGGCCATGATAAACCCAAAATTATGATCATGCAAGGACTCAAAAACTTTGTGCTCTATTCAAAGGCAACACAACTGCTACCAATTACAATATAGTATTCCCTTCCCGCCCGTATTTTTTTGTTTTTTCATAACAAATGAATGCTATGATATAGAGGAGGGAACAAGTGTCGCAAGTAAGCAAAACTAGTTCCAGCAGTGGAACATACCTATGCTTAATGCAAGGAAATTCATGCAGGAGATGGACACTTAGGGCGATTTTCCCTCCAAGGTATAGGGTGTCAAATTGCAAAGGATATGAACAAGGCTTTGCTTGGTTGAGGATGCAAAATTCTTAGGCAATGGTTTATAACGCAAAGAGAGAACCGACTAAAGGCTCAATACTGCAAGCGAGGGCATGAGATGCAATCACAACTTAACGCCAGAAGATGTCCTTTTTATATCTTTTAGTCTACGTGATGTGAAAAAGGGGTAAACTTGTGCCAAATAGACATCTTTTCAAATCCAATTTACGAGTGTGAAAAAGACAAGTTCATTCGACGATCTTTTCGATGTTTGATAGCGAGTCAGAAAAGAGATTAACTAAGACTCATGATCTTTCAAATCCAATTTTAACGAGTGTGAAAGGGACAAAAATTCAGCACCTTGCGGATAGCTGACAAAATCTTGGGAAAGCCCAAAGCTCTCCAAGTCGAGGAGGAGAAAGTTCCAACGGAGTACATAGTCTCTATTATGGTTCGAATAATGTCTCTTAGTGGGAAAGACATAGGTGGAGGTATGGAATGTCCCATCAGGTCATCCCATTCAAAGGGGGCCTCATCAGGACTTGGAGAGAGAGCATTCGAAGGAAGAATGAATCTCTCTTGTTTAGAAGGGAGAAGACTTGGAATGTTGATGACATGACTAGAAGGTGCATCACTCTCTTCAGGGAGAGTCGGTTTGACTAGAGATTGCACTGGTATGGTCACTTCTTCAATTATAGGTTGAAGAGGATGCATAGTAATGGGGGTGAGAGACACTTCACCCTCTGCGAAGGGGGTGAGGTCGAAGGAAGATCTCGGAAGTGGGACCACCGGGATCATTAAAGGAGAAGTGGTGTGAGGAGAAACCATGGGTGTCTCAGAATCCGAAGGGATTTTGGGTGAGCCCCATGCCTCTGGTATCCCGAAAGTCACTAGGCACAAACGAGTAATATGAATTCCTTCACAAGTCCTACAAAGGAATTTAGGCTTACGTCTGAGACGTTTAGGCTTCTCTATGGGAATGGCTGAGGAAAGGGAGTCATCTCTTGTATGATGAATAGGAGCTGGAGACGTGACAAGACTATGATTCGAGATGAAGAGGATGTTTCCCCCAACATAATATACAGAGGCTGGGGGTGATTTGTCTACATAATTTGTATAAAATGTCGACCCATCTCCAACATTACTAGAAGAGGTTGGCAATGGTGCACTGGTGTGGCTGACAGTGGCTGGGCTAGCGGTAGATTGTGACATTTGACTCCAAGGTCCCAAAAAAGATTGGTTTTGAAACATTGCAGGCCAGAAAGGATCCTGGTGTACTCCCTGTCCTTGCTCAGAAACATGTGGTTTATGCTAAAGTGGCATGAGGAGGTCTGGATGGGCATCATCACTGAGGTCTGCAAAGAGACCGAGGTAGGATGAGAATTATTCGAGTGAGGATAGACGTTGCCCCTTTGTGAAGGGGTCCCATGAGGAGGGTAGCTCGAACTGTAAAATCTATTCTCCCCATACAAAAGACCTAGGGGTACTTGAGGACTTGTCATGGAAAATGTGTTTAAAGGGACCAACATGGAAGATGAAAGATACATGGGTGGGGTGTAATAAGTGGAATAAGCACCCATCTAAGCACTGGCTCCTGAAAGAGCAGAACTAGGATTGGATCCATAAGGGGGAAGGTTCCAACCTCCCATGGGAACACGACTCATATCAAACGAAGAAGTGGGCATGGGAGCAATGGTGCCCCCGGGTCCAATGATAGGATTCATATACGTAGACCAGGGAGAGGGTTGCACATGGGAAGGCATATCAACAAAAAAATGACTAGAGATACAAGGTGCAGACTAAGCGTTGTAATTGTGCATACCATTGTAACAAACAGAAGGGTTTGCCCCAATGAAATGAGCAGGCATCATGGAGTGGGTGGCGATGAATGGAGGAGTAAAATGAACTCCACTATCCATGATAATAAAACCAAAAACAGACTCTTAGGGCCAACTAGTAGTCAAAGAGCATACCAAAAAATCAAACGGCCAATATGCATAAAAACGGGCTAAAGTGGCTGAATGGCCTCCGTCACAAAAGAAGGTATGTCTCGTCCAAGAGGGACCTGAGACTCCCCACTAGAGTTTGGAGGTATCATAATTAGTTATAAGGTCTCTTGTGGGCTTAACAACCAGTCGGTCAGATCCCCTCGGAGAGGTAATCCGCCATAAAGGCTGTGTGATTTCCGACCCTTATCTGACTCAGGGTACAAGCAGAATAACCTCTGCAAGTAACCTATGAGATACCTAAGTCAAGCAACTAATAAACCACTATATAACTGATGCACAAGCGAGCAGTCGTAAGTCTGGATCACCGTATGGGCAGGGTAGAAAATCCTGAAACCTTGAAAGCACCGCCTCTCACAGAGGTATGGGCACTAGAAAGATCCCCAAATACGAATAAATCCACAAAAATATATCTGACATTAGGTGAGTATCCAACGGTTATTCCTTCAACTAACTTCGTGTGACCTCATGATTAACTCTAGTGTGAGCGGAGCCTCCTAATCTTACTGATTATACAATGGACTTCTCAACTCCCTGTCTCAAACACATGTGTTGATTTAATTGCCTTGGAGAAGTTTACTCACAAAATCTTATTCCAAGGCACTAAATCCTAGACTAGTTTGTGCACCCTAAAAAATAAAATCGTGACTACTCAATTTTAGTTTAAAGCGTAAATTGTATTGGCCGTGGTTACTTAAAAAGGTATGGAAGTGAAACTCATGATGTTATGACTTTGCAAGAAAATAAATATGGATATAATGAAAATTCTATCTTTAACTTTTCAATGATGATATGCTAATAAAAACAATGCAGTATTCAATTTCAACTCTGCAATTTAGAAGTAAAATGCAATATTTCGCTAAATGTGCTAAGCTAATGATAAAAATTCAAAGACAAAAATGCCAATCAATGCAAAATGCCTTTTTTTTTTGTATATTCAATATTCTAAAAATAAAATGCATGGACCGATAAGCAACCTGATATATGAATTCTACTGTGTATAAAAGTAGTATCTCAAGCAGAATACCAAGCAGCCAAGCAAATAGCCTAGAAACCAAGGAAAAATTAAAAATAGAAAACAAAGAGAAAGACTACGCCCAAAAATTCAACTCCAAACAGGCTTTCTGTCATCCCATATAATCTCAACAGACACTACAAAGACCTAAGAAGGCTCAACAATCTTCAAATCCTACCCAACAGTCACTAAACCAAGCAAGCAAGCAAGGGGGAGTGGTATACGCGAGTGTTCAGGAGAACATAGAGTATATACACTTCTTGCAGTGAGACAACAAGCATGTATATGCGACTGTCAAAGCAAAAAAGGGTGTATATGCTTTAAAACAAGGCCAGGCAAGGGTAAAAGGCTGAAAACTCAGAACCGGAGTGAAAAAAATCTGTCAAGTAGTGATACGACAAGAAACACAGAGGAAAAGGAGCAATGTAAGAAGAAACAGTACTTAAACCCTTAGAAGGAAGATTATCTCCCTAGTGGAGTCACCATTTCTGTTACAAGGGAAAAACTCTCTATGGATAAGGGTAAACCACAACAGACAGGTATGACTGCATAAATCAACTCAATTCCAACATATGCTATATATGATAATCTGTGATAATAGAAAGAGGCCTACCTCGATCCAACGTTTGATGAAGTTCCACCGTTGAGCACTTTGACCCAAAGCTTTTATACCTGCAAGAAGTTCTCAGCAAACAAGAAAATCAAGAATATAGTGATGATATAATAGGGGTTAGCACATCAGATAGAATAATCCATTTATAAACATTACAAACACACCCATGGATAATAATCATATATTTGCAAGACATCAATAGGACGGGAAAGGAGTATTTCTATTAATAATTGATTAGCAAAAGTGTCAACATTACAAACTCTCGTGTTGGCACGGTTCGAAACCAAGAAACCAAGTTCCTTCCAACTGGGTATCCACCACTTCAATCCTCCACCAAAGGAAAGCTCATAGGAAAGAGGCGATTAGGTCCTCTCAACAATAAGGGAAGAGCTTGGGGGCTGAACATTGTGTTCAGATTTGAGCGACAAAGGGATGTAGACTCAATATGAAGTAATTTCTCCAGAGTAACTTTTCTCTCAAAGTTGAATGCTTTCTCTCACTTTTCCATAGCTTGAAATTGTTCTCTTATAGTCTTCAGAATGCAACTGAAGGGCCGAGACAGAATGTTTCCAGTATATGGAAGGTCAAGGATCAGAGATCTTCTGTCGTGACATGGAAACTTGACCTCATTTTGTATTTTCTAGCACAAATCCCGATATACACGAGTTGTAGTGGAGAAACAAGCATATACGCATCTTGCATAGCAATTAGGGAGTGTATGTGTGGAAAAATGTATGTTTTTATCTCTGTATTCATAAAAAAGGGGATGATAATTCTACATACGGAAATGGAAAAAGGCCCTCTGTGCAATATAGCAATGGTGAGGAAAATCTTGCTATAACACTTAGGTAAAAAGGGGAACTTAAAGAAAAGGGTTAAATTAAAGAAAAAGGGGAATGTCTAACTTAGTAGGGAATATATCCTTTGGAACTTTCTATCTGTGAACTCATCTAGGCTTTAAGTAAGGCATCAGTCATTTAAGAAATGTAAGGGAATAAATGGACACTGAGGATCGTTTTTAGGAATGATTTTAGGTGGGTGAGGGAATTAGGAAAATTAATTTCTTTCTAGTGCAACTAAGGGATCGGGTGACAAGTGTAAAGGGGAGGTTCATCTTAATTAAATTAATAAAAAATATATACTGAGGGTATGGGAAACTAATCACTAATAAAACTCTATAAAAATGATGGCGGAGGAGGAGTAGGGATCACATATGGTATGCATAAGGTTATGCTGTCGGATTTAATTCTTGACTGAAATTTTCTTGTGGGAGTTGGGATACCCAACTCGGATAACAAGTGGTAGCTTGACCTTGCAAGGTGAGCTAGGAGTTAGCATTCTCTAGTATTGTGTGTGTGTGGCCCCTTTGTGGCTCGGGGGGCTCAGGGGGAAGAAAAGTACCCCTAGCGTTGGTTGGGATATACCGATGAGGTCTCAACAGTTAGTGAGTAGGAGTAGGTTGGAGCACAAGTGTGAGACAACGACTTCGTATTCATCATCGTCGACCACGACATTCCGGGTAAAATTGTTATTGTATTGTGATTTAATTTATTCTTGTAAAATTGTTGTTGTATTGTGATTTAATTTACTCTTGCATGGTAGCAGTAGTCGAATGATGGTTCTTGTCATGAATTTGCTTGCTTATGTTTGGCTATGTTAATCGCAACCAATGGTTTTGTAAATTTTTAGTTATAATGGCATTTGATTAAGGAAAACTATTCAGAATACTCCTTGATCGATCTGTTTTGCTAGTGATAGAATTGATATTTTTCTCACTAGTTAGAGTGTTGGTTATGTTAGGGATTCTCAAATCTTGCTACCTAAGCATTGGATTTTTAGTTATTTGAGCCAGTTGGTAAGTCTTCATGTTCACCTCTGAGATTCACGCCTAGAGAACCTGCGTGCTTTTCGTTGTTTTTGGCCTCAGTTTTACCATTTCACCTTCGAGTTCTTTTAACCTCTTCCAGACTTACTCATTTTCTATTGACCACCAAATTTTCCCCTTTTTAAGTGTGTTTAACCTCATGCTCCTACTCAATTGCTTTAGTTGCTTCTTCCCTCCACAAAACCCAATTTCCTCTTCCATGTCAAACTGAGTTCTCTTCTTAAATTTTTCACTCCAAGTGTGGTGTGCGTACGAATGAGCAGGGGCAAGATTCTGAGCAGGGGCGAGATTCTGGTTGAGAGTCTCATTGCTTGTAGAGACTCGTGCCTTCCTTAGAGAAATCCAATGTGTCTCTGGTGGTCTCCCTCCTCGGGGCCTTGGGAATGATACTCCTTTTTTCCTTGTTCCTTATGGTGAGTTGGTCGATGTCTTACTCGACTTAAATTTTAGCTATTTTTGGGTTCCTTGTGGCCTCCGTGTTCATCAATTTCAAGATCGGAAACCTTCAGATTGACAAGCCACATGGTATACTGTATCTGGGTTTTTTCTTTAGGATTGTATTGTTGCAACCATTGTCCCTACCATGGTGGCAGGTGTTCCTTAAGAAGTTGCTAACAAATTTCGTTGTTGCAGCATTCATTTTTCTTGACTGTTAATTTCTAAATCCGCCATGACCCTACACCGCTCAACCTTGTCAGTCAGCCATTATCGGTTTTCCCCAGCCCTTCCCATGGAGCGTGTTGCAGAAAATCTCACCCAGACTTGTCTTTATTATCGACAATGCCCTTTCCCCTCTCCTTCTCCACATTAGATGTGTTGGGTTTATCGAAAAATGCATCATTACGTTGATAGATTTCAGGATAGCTCGTCCTGGAGAATGTCCATGCGACCTTCCTGATGCCTTGTCCCCTCTTCCAATTCCTTTAATGGATGCGTATTTCTTCTGCTAAATCTCCCCCACTTGCCCCTTAGCGCCCTCCATGAATTCGCCTTGGTGGGAAACATCCCTTCGGTGGCCCTACACCTTTATTGCTTGGAGTTGTCAGTCGAAGCTTGTCAAGATATTAACTTTGTTTATTTATGTAAAATTTCTAGAATTAAATATTGCGATAATTTTATTGGTGAATGACGCATAGGAACTCCATATTCAGTTAGATATAATCCAGATAAAAATTGTTGAATGTTAATATTTCTAAACTATGAATTATTTTTAAATTCCCAGTGGAACTCTAATCAATAGGAACTGAAATTATATTTTTAATATTGAGAAGTGTGTTAACACCCTATACAGTTTAAGGGGAAAGGTCTTTTTTGAATTGGTTGTTGAGTTCGATTAATTAAATATTATGGGATAACACTTTATTGGGATAGTATAAGGGAATAGATTAATATGAGTTCAGGATCACTTGAGTTGGTTGATTGTGGTATTGTGGCTTGATGTAATTCCTCGATTAAAATTCATCTAGAAAGTTAAAGTTAATATGTGCATTTCCAGTCCAATGTTTGTAATTAATGAAGCAACAGATTGTAGTATTAATTATTCTATGTATGACTTAAGGATGGAATGGTTGTAGGGTAGGGCCTTAGTGACTCTCGAAATGAATATATATATATATATATATATATATATATATATATATATATATATATATATATATCTTGATTCATTGACGATGTTTTCTGAATATAATGAGGACTCTTGATTTAATGAGGTAATGTGCTAAGTTTTTACTGATGTAAGATTTATAAGGATGACAAGGTTTTAAATATTTTAAGGATATTAATGAATTAAAATCATTAAATAAATCCAATGTTATAACCTCAATGTAATCAAGGCATGTTGATTAGTGAGGGTAGATTATTATTTTAGGAGATATTTTACTCTTCTTAATGCTACAAGCGGATGTGTAATAAAAAAAATGAAGGCATGGAAAGATTATCCTTGGGTAAGGAGTGGGGACCTTCCTAGTTGAATTGTGTAGTCTTTTTCCAAAAATGATGATAGAATTTTGCATGCTAAGTTTTATGGGTTCATGATCGTTATATGGAACTGGAGAAGCTAAAAAGAGTTGATTTTATTTGTTTAATAAAACCCCCTTGAGGGAGAGGTATAATTGTTACTTTATGATGTTTGTATGTTTTAAGTTTAGACTTTTGGTTGGCTACTATATGCTATGATATAGTCCTTATGTTGGTAATTTTTAATAAGACCCATTTAGCCCGTGCTTCCCTAAAAGAATCCACTTAAGAATTGCCTTGTAAGAAAACAAGAAATCAGTGTAGATTGTTGCGCAATTCAGTGTAGTTACCCCGCATCTCATTTAGCTTGATTGATTTGAGTGCCTTTGTTTACCGGTTTCGTAAGGTATGATAGTGAAAATCAGATTTTTGGCATGTTGGACCTTATGTCATGATTGAAGGCTTAAAAATTGTTTATGTTTGTGCCTTGGTTACTATGATCTTGTCGCAATGTGGCGACATGATTCCTTAAGTTCGTAACATTGCGGACATTGATCGATAAGATAGCAGGATAACCTGGCATATGGTCATGTGTTTCCTGATAAAGATGGTGTTGACTAATGTAAGTGTTGAATGAGAGTTTGTATTGTAATGCATGATTAGTATTTTTTATTCTTTCTCTTCGTGAAATTTTACATTACAAGTTGGTTGTTAGTTGGTTTGTGCCTTGATGATTGTTGAAGTTGTTAATTAGTGTAGTTGTTAACTTCCTTATCTGAGTAAATGTTATTTATTTCTTCAATCCCCTTGGTGTTCTTTTATGCTAGGATTTCATGTATAGATTACTTATGTCATCCTTCATTAAGATGTTGTAAGGTTGAGATGATGTATCGATATTATTGTCATTACCTTTCTATTGCCAAAAACAAAACAAAAAAATACCTGTCGTACATTGTATTGGTGTCATAATGGTTAGGGTCGTTACCATTAATTTTATCAGTAGTATATCATTAATATATCATGAGTAGTATAAATCAATAGAAAATAATAGACATCCAAAAAACACGATACACCAGAATTTACGTGGAAACCCAAATGGTAGAAAACCACATGATGATTTCCTTATATATCAAAATAATACATTCATTAGAAGCACCAACTTCCCAATTCTCCCGCTACAATTGGAAGGAGGCTACGACCCCCTATTTACAGGATCCAACCTGAAGGAAGCTACAACTCCATGAAGTTTCTCGCTCCAACTAGAAGGAGGCTACAACCCCTTGATTCTTAGGTTCCAACCTAAAGGAGGCTCCAACTCCATGTGTTCTCTAACACCAACCGGAAGGAGGCTACGACCCCCTTTCCTTACCCCATCCTGTCACCTTGAAATATATATGTATACCAAAATTTCACTCCCACTAATATTGTCATTGACTCTGATAATCAACCTATAATCAACCTGTCATTGTCACTTCAACTTGTAACTTATCACCAACTTGTAACCTATCACTGTCACATCAACCTATAATTGATCATACCCTTTAACCTGTCACTATGCATGTTACTGATATATCAATCAGATCTGCTCATATAGATCATATCAACATTTTTGGCATGTTTTACAGACAACGTATGCTTGTCATTGATGGTAAGTACAATAGTGATGATGGCTTGAGTACAGGAGTATGATCAACAATGCAGTGATAATGGGGAGGAGCAGCAATAGTGATTGTTGGATCAACAATTCAGAATTCCCGATGGCTGTCAGATCTCAATGTAGACAAGAGGAGCACGCAAATATGGAGGATAGATCTCAAGTGTTAGATCCAAGTGTAGGGTCCGGCCACCATTGGATCCAGGAGATCCTGCATGTTCTTTAAAGTGCTAGGAGAAGCGGGCTTACAAAATCCCGAAAGTAGGAGGACCGTCCATCTTCGGGAAGGACATGTGGACGCGCAAATATGGAGGATAGATCTCAAGCGTTAGATCCGAGCACAAGGTCCGACCACCGTTGGATCCAGGAGAGCTTGCACCTTCTTTAAAGTGCTAGGAGAAGCGGGCTTACAAAATCCCGAAAGCAGGAGGACCATCCATATTCGGGAAGGACATGTGGACATAGATCATCATTTCGCTGACTGGAAAGTCAGAGGTATGAAATGCTCCAGCCTTTCACCTCTCGAAATCGCAATATGTGAAATCGCGAAATGATCTGAGCCGTTAGATCAAGGTTTGATCTGGACCGTTGATCCCACTCCATTTCGGAGTTTCACGGATCGAGAGTTGGAGATGTCAAAGAATATCAACCACAGGAATCCTGAAATCGCGATATGCGAAATCGTGAAATGATCTGAGCCATCAGATCAAGATGTGATCTGGACCGTTGATCCGACTCCATTTCGGAGTTTCATGGATCGGAACTTTAAAGTGACAAGAACACTAAACATCAAGAATGTCGAAATCATGAAATCCGAAATCGATAAATGATCTGAGCCGTCAGATCAAGTGTTGATCAGGACCATTGATCCCATGCCATTTCGGGGTTTCAGGGATCGCGACTTGGAGAGTCAATATGTCTCATCTCCAAATTCACGAAATGCGAAATCGCGAAAGCACTTTATGCATAAGGCTGTGATCACAACCCTTGGTCACATCAGCGAGAGATGGAGGAAAGAGCTAGAGCAACCAAGCTCCTTTTCGGGGATCGTGACTGGGAATGTCGAGACACATGGTCACACGAATGCCGAATTTTCGAATGCTGAAATGTCGAAATGAATGCAAGATCCCATGGAATCAATCCAACGGTGCAGGTGAATTTGAACAATATTGGAGGGCTACTGTAGCATGACACAGTGTAACTGCCAGAAACCACTGATGGTTTCTGCCAGAGGACTCGAAGACACTTTGGGGTGATTGACAGAGGAGGTGAAGAGTCTTTGGGAATCTTCAAGAGGAATGAAGATGTTCGTGGAGGTGATTGACAACTGGATGAGCATGGAGGCCTGTAACTGGAACAGAGAAGGTGAGCTCGACTGTCACAGAGAAGACGAAGAGTCTCAAACTTCCAAAGAGGTTGAGGAATCTTAATATAACATACAGTGATGTTGAACAAGTGGTAAACGACCAGAGAAGCTGAAGAGTCATGATGATGATCAGATAGAGCACTCGAGTTGTGGAGGAATATGATGCGGAGTGAGCATGCAGAGGCATTGTGAGTATTGCATGCACAAAGACAACAGAGACTATAAGAATGCTGAACAAAGAAGAGATAAGGGTTGTCATTGTGTAGGAGAATTCAGGTGTGTACAAGGAGGCAGAGTGTAGGAGCATAAATGCACAATCAAGGAATGGTGCATTGAAGGGATATGGCGCATAGAGCATAAAAGGCAGAAGACCAGAAAGTGCTAGAGGTGTGCAAAAGACACTGATGCAGACAGGGCAGAGCAGTGTAACAGAACAACGACAAGGCTGGTAAGCCATTGAATAATTTTATATCGCTGTAATAAGTTTTAGTAACAAAGAATTTATAATTCAGGGTGGTTGGGAGGCGCTAAGGAGGACTGGTGTCCTCGGAGGTTCAAGTGGGTGCTTGAACACAAGGAGTTGGTGCTTCCTTCTAGTTGGTGCTAGAGAAATCAGGGAGTTGGTGCTTCCTTCTAGTGGGTGCTAGAGAAAACAGAGATTTGGTGCTCTCAGCAAGTAGCATCTTGCAAAACTGAGGTTGTAGCCTCATTATGAGTTGGTTCTAATATGTATGATAATGTAAAGAATGTAACTATTACTTATCATATAAAGAAAAAAGAGGTTTTTACCCTGTATGGGTTTCCTCAGGAAATATTTGTCTCTGTGTTTCTCATATATGTGACTGATGTTGAATGTGTCAACATTTATTTCCCTGCATGATTGTCATCATCATTGAGTGCCTTGTAAAGTTTTTAAAAGAAGCATAATTGTTTAAGCACGGTAACAACTTATTCACTCCCCCTCTCAGTTGTCCAACAAGCATCAAGTATCCAAACCATGTACCACAATGTACCTCAAACATGCATCATACCATATACCATAAGATATGCCTCAAATATATGTCAATATCACAAAGATGTGCTTATAACAATGAATCATAACAACCATATAAAATATACCAAGGATATATCTAAAGCATGTATCAATGACACCAAAACATGGACCTCAACCAGATGCAACCATAAACCAAAAAGGGCCTCCAAAACATTCCTCAAGCATGTTCCATATCATCCATGATAAACACACATAAAGAACATACCTATGATCCTATAGACACTCTCTTGTATTAGATAATAGATAACTAAACCAACATGGGCATCAACAATCTGGTACAAGCATCTCTTCACACCCTCTCACAAGATTTTCACACTTCTGTGACTTCCTTCACTATTACCCCCATATATCTGCGCTTTTCTCCACTGCATCCCACATTGATCCATTCCCTTCTAACCTACAACCAGTAGACACCTCAGAAACTAGGGTTACTCACAATTTTTAGAACTCTGATACTTTCACCTTCGACCTTCTTTCGCACCCTCGGACTTTCTATATCAGACTCAACCTCGGATTCGCCAATAAACCAAAAGTTCCTCACAAGATAGATAATCAATAGAGATGTCTACAAATTGTACATATGAAAGACTCATTGAGGGCAATTTATAATTTTTCTAAGTAACTTGTTTCCTTACTTTAGGGATTTCTTGTTACAAGCACTTAACCCTTTCATTAATTTTCTTATAACCAACTAGGGGTTTCATAACCCATATTTTGGGCTTCCAACTTCATGACCTCATAACTCCTCAACTGTGAGGAACCACGTGGCATACCAACTATCACTAGAAATGGCATGACAA
This sequence comes from Picea engelmannii, assembly GCA_009831015.1. Lineage (NCBI taxonomy): Eukaryota > Viridiplantae > Streptophyta > Pinopsida > Pinales > Pinaceae > Picea > Picea engelmannii. Next base: position 96,163 of record ML807814.1, read on the forward strand.
GGATTATCCATCTATGACTATTTTACATGCATTTACACTATCCTTTATGTCATTTTTCCTAAAAAAAGNCAAGTATCCAAACCATGTACCACAATGTACCTCAAACATGCATCATACCATATACCATAAGATATGCCTCAAATATATGTCAATATCACAAAGATGTGCTTATAACAATGAATCATAACAACCATATAAAATATACCAAGGATATATCTAAAGCATGTATCAATGACACCAAAACATGGACCTCAACCAGATGCAACCATAAACCAAAAAGGGCCTCCAAAACATTCCTCAAGCATGTTCCATATCATCCATGATAAACACACATAAAGAACATACCTATGATCCTATAGACACTCTCTTGTATTAGATAATAGATAACTAAACCAACATGGGCATCAACAATCTGGTACAAGCATCTCTTCACACCCTCTCACAAGATTTTCACACTTCTGTGACTTCCTTCACTATTACCCCCATATATCTGCGCTTTTCTCCACTGCATCCCACATTGATCCATTCCCTTCTAACCTACAACCAGTAGACACCTCAGAAACTAGGGTTACTCACAATTTTTAGAACTCTGATACTTTCACCTTCGACCTTCTTTCGCACCCTCGGACTTTCTATATCAGACTCAACCTCGGATTCGCCAATAAACCAAAAGTTCCTCACAAGATAGATAATCAATAGAGATGTCTACAAATTGTACATATGAAAGACTCATTGAGGGCAATTTATAATTTTTCTAAGTAACTTGTTTCCTTACTTTAGGGATTTCTTGTTACAAGCACTTAACCCTTTCATTAATTTTCTTATAACCAACTAGGGGTTTCATAACCCATATTTTGGGCTTCCAACTTCATGACCTCATAACTCCTCAACTGTGAGGAACCACGTGGCATACCAACTATCACTAGAAATGGCATGACAAGGATTATCCATCTATGACTATTTTACATGCATTTACACTATCCTTTATGTCATTTTTCCTAAAAAAAGCTCCGATCTTCATGACCATACCTCTGGGGCCTCTTGTAGACTTCTTCAAAGCATCTTCCATTGAGGGCCATGCTTAGAGTTATTCCATAAGGGGACGACTTTGGAGACTTCTCTAAATACACCCATCACATCTGTTGACATCAATGACAACTATTGCTTGTTGACATCAATGACAACCCATTGTCCAATGATCTCCCCCTTTGGCATTGATGGAAACACTGATGGCATGGGAACACTCATGCTCCCCCTATGACCATCACTCCCTATATGACCATTGCTCCTCCTATATCCATGCATCTTTTCTTTCTCTCCATTTCCATGCATTTTTTTTTTCTCTCCCCCTTTGACATTAATGGAAAAGAGTAATTCTCATTGGGGATACTCCCCCTATCTACAAGCCTCTTTTCTTCTCTTCATGGTGCTTCCTCGTGTAAACCTATGATGTATATGAAAACATTCAAATGATTATTTACTTAGATTCTTTGAGTCTTCTGCATCTCTCCCCCTCTCTTACTATGTCCAATACCATGTGGATCACTATGGTTCATAAACTACTCCAAGTTTCTATTGAAGACACTCAAAGGTCTCCCTCTAAAGAGGTTTGGTGAAGATATAAACAATATTCTATTTTGTCCCAATATACTCTATCTTGATGTTCTTCTCTATAGCCTATTCCCGTAGAAAGTGATACTTGATCGGAATTTGTTTCATCTTGTAATGAATCACTAGATTCTTGGAGATAATGATAGCGTTGGTGTTGTCACGAAGTATTGAAATGGGATCATCGTACTTCACTTGTATATCCTGCAAGGTTTGTTTCATCCAAAGAACATATGGGAAACATTTTGATGTTGCAATATATTTGTCTTCTATTGTGGACAAAGATATCGATAACCATTTCTTGCTCAACCATGATACCAGACACTCACCCAAGTAGAAATTTGTTCCACTTGTACTTCTTCTATCATCAATGTTACCTTCCCAATCTGCATTTTTCTAGGCGACCAAAGATAGATGATTCCCTTTTAGATACTATAATACAAAATAATTTTTTTCCTTGAGATATATGAATATTCTCTTTACTTCCATAATATATGTTTCTTTCAGTGCTTCTTGAAATCTCACAACTTGTCCAACTTCTTGCATCACATCCAGTCTTGAAACTTTCACACATAGTAAGATTCCAATCATCGATCTATAGATTCTCTAACATGCATCCTTCGATTAATCATTTGTTGGCACAGAGGTAGACCCAGGGTTCAACGCTACAACAACGCACCAACAAAACCCTAACTACCGACCCTTTTGGAAACACCTGCGAAGCAGATGAAGTCTCACTCAAGGTAGAGGCAGGGGTGGTTGTAGGACTCCAGTGTTTGCAACCTTAGCTAAGACACAGATCTGTGATTACAACACCTTAACATAGCACTTACCAATTATATTTCATTAATATTCAACCTTAGTTTACGTAGATAAACCGTAACAACATATCAATGCAGTATTTATACAGATCATTCACATTACTCAGTACTAAGCTACCATATTAGATCCTTCTAATCATACATTAGTGCACTAAGAATCCAATCACATAGACAATGGAACAACCATAAAGCACATAGGAACCACAACGTAGGATATACGTGGTTCACCCCCACCCTGGGGTTATGTCCACCAACTCTTCTTCTCTTTTATTATCTTCGGTCAATCAGCTACATGCACAGAGCCTTGAGATCTTACTCCATAGAGGATAGGAGATCTACACACCTCACTAGATCCTCCTTCCTTGAGTTACATCACAAAGCCTTCCAAAGTCTCTTACAATCACTTGCACTTAGCTATGCAAGCCTCACACAGTATGCACAAAGCAATTACAGTTACCACTTGCACGTAGCAATTAACACTTAGCAGTTAGCACACTGGCCTTTCTTACATCACCTAGATACTTATTTATACATTTCAAAATGGGCCTAAACATGGGTAAACCAATGGGTCGACATCCCCATTCCTGTTACATAATCCCAAAACCCAAAAAGCCCTAAAAAGGGGTCGAGATCCCACATTCTTTGCTTTGACTTGCGCTCCGTCTTTGATAGCCTGTTGAAGTCCCAAAAATAGGTCAAACATGACCAAGGATCCTCAGACTGGGTCAAGGGCCAACAGGCCCCCAACACTCACCTGTGACTCGTCTCGAGTGACTTTGGTCTGGGTAGTTGTGCTTCAAAATCCTCTATCTTGGCTCGAGCTGCTTTGACCTGTTGTTGGGCTAGGGCCTCCTACTTGGAGAACTCTTGGATGACTACTTCATTGACAAGTCCCTCTAAATGTTGTTCGACTGTAGAGACTACCTTTTCCAACTCTACACCTCAGCCTTCAATGTCCTCAAACAGTTGGCAAGCTTCGTCTTGGACTGGTTTGAGCCTTTGAGTCACTTCCATGACTTTGCTTTGAATGGCGTGGACCTGCTATTGAGCAGTGTGCTATTCTTGGGATCATTTCATCCTTTCAACTACTGACAAGAGCTTCAACTACACCTATACTGTTGCTGCTTGTTGCTTGTCCTCCTGGAGCTGTGACTCCAATACCTTTATCTCAGTATATTCTTTGAGTCGGTCATAATTTTGTGCACTGCGATAACTTAGTTGTTTGCATTCCAGAGTGAACACTTTGATCCTCTCGACTGCACTCTGGGCAGTGGCTTCTTATTGATCTCGTACGTCCTGTGGGGTACTTGGCACTATTCATATTTCGAGGTCTACGATTCTCCATTGAAGCTGTTGGATAGCTTCCACAACCTTCTCTACTTGATGTTCCACTGGTTCTTCCTCCTTTTGTTCTAAACTTGTCACATAGAGAAGTTCTTTGTTGACTTCTTCTCTTACCCCCACCTGCACTATGAGCAACTACTCTTTTTCTTGTTGGATCTGTGATTTCTCTTCTTCAAACTTAGTTTGGAGGGAAGCCTTCTCTTTCTGCACAACTTGGCATTGCTCTATGACTACTTTTTGTACTTTCTTTAGGGTCTTTGTGGCCTGTTCGGTTTCTTCCTGTGCACGACGAAGGTGAGCTTCGGTCTCATCAGCTAGTCTGTAGAGTTGGGCAGGCTCATCTCCCAACTCAGGTGCTTATGATGGTGGGGGCGTAGTGGATACTGCATGGTTGGATTGAAAGGCCTGTTGTACCCCTCTAATTTCAACCTCAATTCTATCATACATCTCTGCTTGCTTGGCTTCATGTTTCTGCAAGATATCCAGCGAGGTATCTGCTACAGCTACGATGATAAAGTCGAAGTCATCTACAGTGAGCATAGTCATCATCTTAGTCAAGGTTTCTCTAGATTTCTTTCGAGAAGTGGGTTTTTTGGGAGAAACCTTCCTTTTCTTCAGGGGATCAGCCTCCTCAGCGATGTCCCTAGGTTGTGTTACTTCACCTTGCGTCTACTGGTCTTCTTTTATCTTTGTCTCTTCTACTTCGTCATCACCCCCTCGTCCAGGTGATACTGAAGCAGTTCCTTCCAATGCACTGCTAAAGTTTTGGAACTCCTCGGTCTTCTTCCTTCTGTTGGGTCCAGGAAGATCCTTTGCTTCATGAGTGGCCTCAGGGCTTCCAATTAGTTCAGGGTCTGACATTTTTGTGGGGTCTGCAGGGATGAGGAGTTTTGTAGACCAGTCCTTGGTTATCTCTTCAAGTTCCTCCTCTGTGAGCTTATTGTACAATTGAATCTCTTCTTTGTGCTCATCTGCACGCACGGTGATATAAGTGAAGTGTCGATCTGCATGGAACTTCATGAGGGGTCGGAACCGATATAGGTTGTTCGACGTCATGCGAGGGACAACCTCAATAGCCCTCTTCAGCTGGAGATAATAGGTATGAAAGACGACTTTATACTGCCACTATTTTCCCATATCATTCGAGTACCAAAGCATGGTTAACTTCGCAGCGAGAATATCGAACGGCTCAATGTCCAAGAAGGTCGCACCTTCTGGCATTTCCAAAGTGGTAAATGCGATGAGGATCAAGAGCCATATAAAGTGGAATTCATAGCCTTGATCCTGAGCTTCGTAGAAATCTAATTCCAGTTGGTTGACCAAGTACTTTGCCCAATTCATATGGAGTCCTTCTACACATTTCCCGGCTAGGTCAACAAAAAATCATGTGACTTGTGTAGGTTGGTTCTTCCTTACTAGCTTTCCTGCGATCAATTGGTAGGCCAAGCACACTGCACCATTCTGGATGGAAGCTACCTTGTAGCCTTGTGTTCCCTTTTCTACATCTTCGTAAGTGTCCTTAATTATCTGTGCTAGGGTGCGGTTAGAAGCATTCCCTAGGTAGAAGCCTTGTGGGTCAGGTCCTTGCATGCTCAACCCGGTGATCCTATGGATCAACATCAGATCGACTGTGATGCATCTATCTAGCCATAGATAGACGCCATGGTAACATGAGACCAGTAGCTTAACACACGCGTTAACCTCCTGGTGCCTTACAAAGTGTGGTATTTTCATTACATTCAAGAGGGTGGACTGCGTGAGGTTCATAGTCCTTCGCTGGGTGATTATTTTCGATTTCTCCCCCCTTCGTCCTGGTCAGATACTTGTAAGGAGCAAGCATTCTATAATTCTTTTGGTCACCTAGGTTGAAGTCTCTGAAATTCAATGTCGCGATCTTATATTGTTGTGTCTTGAATGCACATATTCCCTTAGGGAGGTACACAATAACCATGGTGTAATCAAAGTCCCTCAGGACACTATCACGACTCACCGCATAGTCCAAAGGTGTGATGTAGTCCAGTAAGATGGTCGGGATTAACGTCGCATTTGCTAGATCATCTCTCTGCTTGGTTCTCTTCTCTGTTGTCAGTCGGGATGGTCTGGATCCGTCAGCAGTTGATGGAGAGGCTTTCACTCCTAACATTGATGAAGCTTCAACTCCTATATACATCACTCTCTCAGCCATCAGATCAATTAAAACTTCCTCGACTGAATTATCCACAACGTTGAGCTCGTCCGACATGCATGCTATCGATCAGAAAACTCAGGTGGATGGATGGGTGCTCAACGCAACAAAATCGGTGTCGATATCACTAAGCACAACATGATAGCAATGGGTTCTCTTGTTAGCTCCAATACAATTCACAAAAGTGTTCTTGGTGCAACAATCAATGGAATAAGTAGACATGATGTAACGGATCTCTCCAATGGATAAGAAGTTTTCCATCAATGCAGTTCTATCCATTGTGGCATGGTCCCAACGGTCTGATGGTGAGATTTCTGGTCATAATTTTTTTTCTAACCTTTCTAGAATGTCGGTCCAACGGTTATAATTCTTCCAATGGTTATATCGCTTCATCATGGCAAAGTGTCATGGGGCCCTGTTCTGAAATCCTGATGAAGTTCCAATTTTGCAAATATTCCTTCCATGAAGTTCCCTCTGGGTCTGTCTGTAACTTTCTGATCTTTTCTCTCTTCTTACTGAGTTTTCTAGAATTCTTCTCGGTGATCTTCGTATCAATATTCCTCTTTCCATTATGATTCTTGTTTTCTTTTGGCATAACAACTTTGCACTGTTGAGATTCTTTCATAGGAATAGAGACTAATACTGTTTCTTTATCTGGGGCAGGTGCTCTACTTGTCTGTGAATCTTCTTGTGTTCTTTCAACTTAGAGATTCGAGTTTCTGGTTCTAATTAGCTTCGATCCGTTATCTCATTCTGCAATAAAGTGTGATATCCTCCTAGTCATATCCTCCTAGTCATAAAGTCTTTTAATTCCTTCTTTTTCTGTTCTCGGGCCTCCTCTTCTTTTCTTTTGGTCTAATCTTTCTCAATATAGGTTTTTCCTAATAACATAGTAAATGGAGCGTTGTCCTCAATGAATCTAACAACCTCAAAATCTTCCTATGTCGAAGATCCATGAGCACTCATAGATACCTAGGTGAGTCTTCCACATAGGTTTAATAGCTTTCCCTTGAATAGTCCTATTCCTCCTAATGAAGGAATCGTATCAGGATTTCCTAAATCTTCCCAAGTTCTTTCTGTCATGATATTTACTTATGTTTCCTCATCCAAAACACAGTTTATGTCGAAGTCTCCTATTCTTGCTTCTATGCATTATTTTTCTTTGAAGATCTCGGATAAGTTGATATTTTTGTGATCATTTAGGGTATCTTTCATTTGCAGTAGTACATTCTCTGATTCTGTCTAGGGTTCTACCATGGCCTCAGTTTCATGACCTTCCTCAAGGTTTTCTTGTCTCATATTCATTTTTTCAAGATTAGCAATCATTCTAGGGAAATCTAAAACTTCATGGTCCATAGATTTACAACAAAGACAACTAGGTCTTCTTCCAGGGCATTCCTTAGTAAGATGTCCCGGTCTTCTGCAACTGTAACAAAGGGTTAATCCTCTTTTTTCTTAAATGATCCCCATCCTTTCCTATATGGCGCACTAGGATCATAGTAACTAACCTACAAAAAAATATTTCTAATATCTTGCATCCATTTGTTAGTCCAAACATTCTTTCTATGCATAGGAATAACATATCTTCCATTATTTATATCATATCTACTCATATCAAACATTTTCTCTTCTAGTTGTGCCCTAGTTTTCAGACTAGGATAACATTTATCAAGCATATCTAGATCCATACTCATGAAACAAAAATTTCCACTAATCTTACTTTCAACAGAGCACAAAGCTTCCAGATCTAAAACTTTTCACTATTCTTACCTTTACCAAAGCACAAAGCTTCGAGATCTTACCTATTTTCTTCAGATCTGACTTCTCTTTTTAGCACAGATCTTTATAGGTCAAGTAGAATACTGCGCACTAAGGCAACATATCTACACACAGAGATTTCTTTCTTTTCTTCAGTTACCCGTAGTCATAGTTTCAGGTTGGATACTGCGCACTTCAACAACAGATCTACGCACAGGGCCTTTCTCTTTTTCTTTACCTTAGTTCCTAGCAATCATAGTTTCAAGTTCTGACAATAGAACCATTTGTTGGCACAGGGGAAGACCCAGGGTTAATTGCTACAACAACACACCAACAAAACCCTAACTACCGGCCCTTTCGGCAACACCTATGAAGCAAATGAAGTCTCACCCGAGGTAGAGGTAGGGGTGGTTGCAGGACTCTAGTTTCTGCAACTTTAGATGGGACATAGATATATGATTACAACACCTTAACATAGCACTTATCAGCTATAGTTCGTTAATATTCAGCCTTAGTTTACAGCACAGCTAAACCCTAAAAACATATCAACACAATATTTATACAAATCCAATAGATTCAAGTAATAAGCATGCTAACATAGATCAGATCTAGCATTCATTCACATTATTCAATACTAAGCTACCATATTATATCCTTATAAGCATACAACACATCTCATAGACAATAGAACAACCATAAATCACATAGCAACCACAACGCATGATATATGTGGTTCACCCCCACCTTGGGGCTACGTCCACCAACTCTTCTTCTCTTTTATTATCTTCGGTCAATCAGCTACATGCACAGAGCCTTGAGATATTACTTTGCAGAGGAAAGGAGATCTGCGCACCTCGCTAGATCCTCCTTCCTTGAGTTACAACACAAAGCCTTCCACAGTCTCTTACAATCACTTGCACTTAGCTCTGCAAGCCTCACACAATATGCACAAAGAAAATACAGTTACCACTTGCATGTAGCAATTAACACTTAGCACTTAGCACATTGTCCTTTCTTACATCTCCTAGCTACTTATTTATACATTACAAAATGGGCCTAAACATGGGTAAACCCATGGGCCGACATCCCCATTCCCGTTACATAAGCCCAAAACCCAAAAAGCCCTAAAAAGGGGTCGAGATCCCGCGATATCTTCTTCGACTTGTGCTTAGTCTTCGAAAGCTTGTTGAAGTCCCAAAAATAGGTCAAACATGACCAAGGATCCTCAGACTTGGTCAAGGGCCAACATCATCCTTGCTCAACTTGCAACTGGTCTGCATAGGATTACTCACGGGTTTGCAATCTTCCATTCCAAACTTCTTTAGAACTTCTCGAATGTACTTAGTTTGGGAGATGAAAATACCTTTTTCATGATGACATATATGTAATCCCAAAAGGAAATTCAACCCATCGAGAAAAGACATTTCAAACTCATTTTTCATATCTCTAGAAAATTTCTGACTCATCGTGTCATCATCACTTATGAAGATAATTCCATATACACAAACTTCAATTATCAATATATTGTCTCGATCCACTTTTATGTAGGGATTGTTGTTTTCATTTCCCTTCCTGAATCCTTTTTGATGTAGATACCTATCTAGTCTTAAATACCATGCTCTGGGATCCTGTTTGAGTCCATACAGTGCATTCTTCAACCTACAAACATAATCTTTCTTTTCTGATAGTAGAAACCCTTTAGGTTGTTCGATATAGACTTCTTCTTCTAAATCCCCATTTAGAAAGGTTGATTTTACTTCCATATGATACACCTTGATTATTTTTGAACATGTATAGGCTAAGGTAAATATGATTTCCTCCATCCTCGCAATTTGGGAAAAGGTTTCTTCAAAATATATACCTTCAATATGACTGTATCCTTTTCATACTAACCTTTTTCTGTTTCTGGTTACATGTCCATCCTCATTCATGTTTCGAAAAACCCACTTTGTACCAATCACTTTCTTGTTCTTCGGTCTTGGAACCAGTTCCCATGTGTCAATATTCTTTATCTGATCCAATTCTTCATCCATAGCCTTGATCCAATTTTCATCTTTGTTGGCCTCTTCAAATATTCTTTCTTTTATTGTAGATAACAATGCTAGGTGTTGTTTTTCTGGTGAAAGTATTCTTCTTCGGGTTTCAACTCTTGCATATTTATTCCCAATAATATGTTATGGTGGATTATTTTTCTATACTCGTTGAATAGGTGTCTTAGGAGGTATCTGTTGCTCATCTTCCTCTTGTTCCTTTTCTGGATTTTCTTCTTCTTCTTCTTTTAGATCTTCCTCACTAACCCACTCTTCTGAATATTTTCTTCCTTATTTTCCTTTCCATACATCTGTCTCATCAATCATGACATTGATTCTTTCCACGATTATGTTGAGCCTTAGACTGAAGCATTTATATGCTTTTCTTTTTCTTGAATACCCAACAAGTATGTCCTTATCAACTCAAGAGTCAAAATTTCTATGTCTAGCATATTTTATTTTGATATAACATTCACTTCCAAATAATATGAAATGCTTCACATTTTTCAGTCTTCCTTCCCATAACTCATAGGGAGTCTTATCAGTGTTGCTTCTGAGAATTACTTTGTTCAAGATGTGAACTACTGTATGTACTTCTTGTTACCAAAATATGCCACTCAACTTGGAATCTTTAAACATAGTTCTAGCCATTTCCCGCACTGTTCTGTTCTTCCTTTTAGCAACTCCATTTTGCTGAGGTGTCCTCGATGCCGAGAAATGTCTCTTTATTCCATGTTTTCCATAGAAATCCATGAATTCATTTGATGTAAATTTTCCTCCATTTTTTAATATCAAACATTTATTTTCAAATACATCTCGGTTTCATCCATCTCTTTGTCTATCTTGAAGTATTCAAATGCCTCTAAATTCTTCCTCTAAAACAATCATTCTTGTGTAGTCATCAATCAATAGCATAAAATTTTGTTCTCCATTTAATCTCTTTGTTCTTGTAGATCCACATAAGTCGATGTGTATGATATCTAATTTTTTTTCATGGAATACTCTTTTGATTTGAACTTGGTCCTAGTTTTATTTCATTGTATACAATGCGCACGCAGAGTATTTGTTGGCTTTGAAATCGTGGTAATTTATTTCATTGTTTCCTTTCTGCTAATTTTGACAAGGTTATCAAAGTTTATGTGACCCATCCTTCTATGCTAGATCCAACTTTGATTTTATTTTCCTAAGCAACATTTTCCCCTTCCAATCTCATTTAGGACATATATGTTGTTTGGGGTTCTTCTAGCTATATCCACCAATTTTCCTGATCCTTGTTTTCTTACATCACATTTTTCTGAGTCGAACAAAATTTTGTTCCGTTGATCAAACATTTGACTTACAATTAGAAGATTGTGCTTCATATATTCGACTAGTATAACAATTTCTTTCTTATCATCTTTTCTTCCAAGCTTGACTATGTCTCTTCCTATAATTCTGGTCGAGTTATCATTTCCAAACAAAAATGATCCATCTTGTTCCTTCTTCAGTGTCCAAAACCTGTTCTTGCCACCTTTCATAGGATTCAAACAGTCATTGTCAACATACCACCCACTTTTCTTGTGTTCATATTGTAAAGCAAGTGAGCATTCTTCATATTTGAATTGATCTGGCTTCCTTCTGCATATCATTTGTGGTTCCAATTTGATATTCTTATTTGGTTCCCTCGGAGGAATAGTCAGTCTACAATCTTTGGCCATGTGTCCAAAATTTTTACACTTGTAGCACTCTACTTCATTACTTAGTGAACCAAAATTGTTGTGATTTATGTTTTGTTTTTCATGTGACCTTCTAGGAAAACCATTGTTTGAATATCCTTCTTAATTTCTTCTGTTATTGGCATAGGCTCTATAGTTTGAATCTTTGTGACCAAAATTGTTACAAGAATATCATAAACCAAGAAAAATAGTTTGATACCTTGATGTAGGGGATATTTTGAATGGTGTTTCTCTTCTGAAGCATTCTTCTTATTGAGGTGTTGTTGATTGTTGATTCTATGTTTTGAATCTTCTAGGTGGTCTAGTTCCTCTATGATTTTCTTCTTGAGTACCTTTGACTATTTCTGCATAGGTGCTTTGTTCTGATTCTCGTTCTATTTGCTTGGAGCTTGAACCTTTCTTAGTCTGCATCTAGTTTTATCCTAGCCCGGACCTGTCATAGTATGGCCTTTGAGTGCTAATGATCTCATCCAATATTTTGGTGCTATTATGCTACATATATTTATTCTGAAGATATTTTCTGAGGGTAACTATTTATGCTTCCAAGATTTCAATCATCTTCTCCTTATCTTCTAACTATTTTATGATTGTTTCTTCAATCCTTTTGTCTTCTTCTACCTGGATTTTCAACTTTGTTATTATCTACTCAACTACTTCTGAGTTAGAATTTTTATATCCTTGTTTCTTCTTTAACTCTGCCTTGAGTGACTTGAATTGCCTTTCTTTATTTCCCTAGCTCTTCTAAGGAACTGATTAATTCTTCTCTAAGATCAACTTCTCCTTCTTCTTTGGAATCTTTAGAATATTCTTCATCATCTTCTACTTCCATGAATAGTACTTTTTTTTAATCATTGTCACTATCATAATCCTCATGTGATGAAGAGTTGTCTTCCTTTGAGTAAAAACTTTTCTTGAAGAAATTATTTTTGTTCCTTCTCTCGTCTCCTTTTGGAGTTTTTTTTTCTTCTTATGATCTTATTCTTCATCGATATCTATATTCTTAGCATAAGAAAATTTAGAAGAAAAATGACATATACCATCACAATTAAAAATTTTCAATGGAAGCATACATTTGTACTTTTCGGTTCATCTTTTTAACTTCATTATGAAGTTTTCCACTTCTTCATCTTCCTCTGAATCATCTCTCTAATTGCAATCTGGTTTTGGCTTTTGTGTGTTCTTCTTCTTTGTATTCTTGGATGCTTTGAACATTTCTTCCTTCATGATTGGATTCTCTTTTTCTATCCTCATTTCATAAGATGTGAATATTGCATGTAGCTCATCCATGCTCAAACTGTGAAGATATGTTCTTTCTTCCAGGGATGATATCTTAGGATTAAAACTCATAGGTAGAGATCTTAGAACCTTTTTAATGACCACTAACTCATCAACCTCTTGTCCCAATTCTCTAATATTGTTCACTATTTCTTCAACTCGTAGAAATTAGGCTGCAATGTCTTCATCTTTCTTCATCTTGAGTTGCTCAAACTTAGGTCTAAGGGTTTGAAGCTTAGCTCCCTTGAATTTGGTATCTCTTTTGCAAACCTTTTGAATTTTATCCCAAAGATCCTTTGTGGTCTTACAATGCATAACTTTGGCAAATACTGAATCATCCAAACTACTCAGAATTGTTCCTTTAGCCTTTGAGTTGTTTTCATTGAGTTTCTTTCCATCTTTTTCAGTTGGGGGAGTGGTTGGCACTACATATCCATCTACTACTGACTATCAAGCATCAAATCCATATGCATATAAAAAGGTTTTCATTCTTTTATTCCAAAAGGCACAATTTTTTCCATCAAACCTTGGTGCTCCAATCTTAGTGTATTCCATGATCTCCTTTGAGTGGTTAAACTATTTCTTGAAGGACCTTCTCTGATACCAATCATTGGAATACTCAGAGGGGTGGGTGAATCAATATGAACACTTTATTATCACTTTTAACCACAATATGTAATCATTAATTTCATCAATAGTATATCATCAATATATCATGAGAAGTATAAATCAACAGAGCATAATGGACATCCACAAAACATAGTACACTAGAATTTACATGGAAATCCAAGTAGATAAAAACACATATTACTTTTCTTATATATCAAAAGAATACATTAATTAGAAGCACCAAATTCTCAATTCTCCATCTACAACTAGACGGAGGACACAAACCCCTATTTACAGGTTCCAACTTGAAGGAAGCTACAACTCCCTGAATACTCTGGCTACAACCGATTCTCAAGATCCAACCTGAAGGAAGCTCCAACTCCTTGTGTTCTCCAACACCAACTAAGAGGAGGCTACAACCCCCTTTCCTTTCCCCATACTATTTCCCTGAAATAAAAATGTATACCAAATTGTCACTACCACAGATATTGTCACTGTCTCTCATAATCAACTTGTAATCAACCTATCACTGTCACTTCAACTTTTAATTTATCATCAACCTGTAACATGTCACTGTCAAATCAACCTGTAACTGATCATCAACCTGTAACCGATCATCGACTTGTAATATGTCATTGTCCCCATTACTGATATATCAATTATATCTTCTCATATGGACCATATCAACATCAAGTATCCAAACCATGTACCATAATGTACCTCAAGCATGCATCATACCATATACCATAAGATATGCCTCAAATATATGCCAATATCACAAAGATGTGCTTCTAACAATGAACCATAAAAACCATATACAATGTACCAAGGATATGTCTCAAGCATGTATCAATGACACCAAAACATGGACCTCAACCATATGCAACCATAAACCAAAAAGGGCCTCCAAAACATGCCTCGAGAATTGCCATATCATCTTGTTGAATTTTCACTATGCTAGGCTTAGTCATGAGGTTTATTTCATTTATCATGTAATTGAACCATAAACAAATGTAGCTACACCATACACAAGTGTTGCAATAACTAAAATCACAAGAGGAAATACCATGCACAATATCACAAGAAATATCCTGGGAAACCCTTTTACTCAAGGGAAGAAAACCCAACTATCCTTTGCTATATTCTCAAGAGAAGATCCCCCAACCATAAAACTGTAATGCACACAAGAGGGTGCTCTACCACCTTGAAACTGGTGCCCAAGAGAGGAGCGCACTTTGTCCCTAAAATGTACTTGCTGAAATTCTGAAATTACATGTGTGAGTGTGTTTCCTCAATGGGGAAATCACCTTTATTTATACTAGACTAGACACAACAAAAGGTGTGTTTGTTGGCACAGTAGGGTCGACCTCAATAACTCAGAAATATAAATAATTATTATAATAAACCTTAATTATATTTCACATATGGTGGGGCCGACTTGTACCCTTTACATCACAATTAGGGTTACAAGTATATATTACACTTAGACAATATAGCAAGGGATCCACATGTCCACTAGTGCTCAGACACAAGAGACATCCACCTGTGCTCAGCCACAAAGACGTCATAATCAATAGATCTCTATCTCAATTAAGTCCACAAGAGAATCATTTGGAGTACCACATTGCCTCAACTCTCACACAGAGGAGAATGATACATTCATCACATGGGAACACCCAACCACTAGGGGGCGACTAAACTCGCACACAGAGGAGAACAATTCCCCATCACATGGGAATACCCAACACTAGGCTCTCTCATATGTTGACTCAACTAAGTCATAGAGGAAAACATATCCTGGAGGATGTCTCATGATGTTGCAATCATCAACACTCGCTCTCACCTAGGGAGGCATTCTCCACCAAGCTAATTCTCTCACGAAAGTACTCGAACTTCGTCTTGGCAAGCGGTTGGTGAAGATATCTGCAATATTCTCATGTGTAGGAAGGTATTGCATGTGTACTTCTTTCCTCTGCACCATGTCTCTGATATATTGATATTTTATCTCAATGTGTTTCGATTTATCATGAAACACATGATTCTTAGAGAGCTTCATAGAGCTCTGGTTATGACAATGAATAATGGTAGAATCCATCTCATGATCAAATAAATCTGTAACGATCTTGTAAAGATACACTACTTCATGGACTACCACACTCAACGCTATATAATCTGCTTCTGTGGTACTCAAAGCCACAGAGCTATGTTTCTTGCTACACCAGGAAGCCATGGAAAACCCCAAGGTAAAACAACAACCATGTGTGCTCTTCCAGTCCACTGCGCTCTGTGCCTAATCTACATCGACATATCCCTGCAATCTCATGTCTATACCGAAGGCATATCTCAAGCCATATCCAATTGTGCCTCATAGATATATCAATACATGCTTTGATGTTATCCAGTGAGACTATCTCGACTGGCTCATAAACTAAGTGCATTCACTGCATAGCATATATCAGGTCTGGTGTTAACCAGATACATTTACGATCCAATCATTTTTTGGTATAAATGTAGATCAATCTCACTTGAATCATTACAAGCCTCATTCATTTTCTTCAAATCCATCACCATCGATGTAGGCATGGATTTGCAGTCTGTCATACCGAACTTCTTCAATATCTCAACTGTATATTTTCCTTGACTCAGGAAAATATGATCAGTCCTCTGCCATACTTATAGTCCCAAGAAGTAGTGCATCATAGCCAGATCCTTCATCTCGAATTCAAAGGTCAATACTCGCTTGCATTCAACAATAAGTCTTTCTGAACCAGTGAGGAATAAATCATCCACATACATGACCAAGATCAGGCACTCATCACCAACAATGTGATAATATAAGTTTGGATCAACAACACTCTTGTTGAAGCCCAAAATCATCAGGAATCCATTCATATTCTCGTACCAAGCACAAGGTGTCTTCTTTAGTCCATATAGGGATTTCTTCAACCTGCACACATGAGATTTATGCTCGTGTATCACGAATCCTTCTAGATGCTCGATGTAAACTTCTTCCTCAATCTCACCATTGAGAAAGGTTATCTTTCCATCCATCAGATGTAGTTTCCAACCCATAGATGCAGCTAGTGCAATGATAGTATGAATGTAATTGATTATGTCTCTTCATAATCAATTCCCTCCACCTGTGAGAATCCTCTCACTACAAATTTTTCTTTGTACTTATTGATAATTCCATCAGCTGCATGCTTGATCTTATAGATCCACTTGGAAGTCACTATAGACTTCCCTTCTAGTCTTGGAACAATATCCCACACATCATTCTTCATGATGGATTGATACTCTTTTGTCATGGCATCTTGCCATACCTGTTGACCTATTGCTTCTCCATGACAAGAAGGCTCGGTATCAATGATGTGGCTCATGGATGAAACATATATTGAGAACCTATATGGTTTATGGATTTCTCGGAATGTGCCTCAAGGATTTTCATGTCCCTCTTCCTCCTACAGAGTTTGTCGAGCATAGGAAATCCTTTTATGGCCAACTGCAATGTCTTCGAGAGCATCTACTGGATCTACTGGATCAATGGTTTTCTACCTCTGAACAATTGAAGGGGAGAAGGTATTATATCTTCCTTATTCTCAAATAGTTTAACTCCCTCTGAAGTCGGAAGGATAAAGATATGTCTTGGATGACTTCTGACATCATCCTTTTCCTGTGTTGCTATCCTGGAGACATCCCATGTCTTCTTAGGTACATTACTTCCTCTACAGTATCTTGTTGACCTCCCTTACTAGGATAACAACCAATCAAGAAAGTTTGGACTCCCGTACCATGGATAATGGTCCAAGTCATGAGGGCTCCCACACCAAGGATAATACCCTTCATTATCAAAATGAAATCAACTACAGGGTAATAAAGAAATCAAATAAGGAATGTAGTACAATACTTACCTTAATCTACAATTATGATTAATCTTTCTTTTGGTCCTCCTGAGAAATCTCAGAAGAAGAAAGCCTCATATTTCATGTATTCATCTTTCTGAGGTGGGTCTAGATCAATGTCAGTAGTGGAGGCATGTTGTCTTCCTCTCTTTTGGTAGGGAAATTTCTCGCATAGTGTCCATACTTGTCATATTTGAAACACTGAATCTTTGATATGTCTTGTCTAGGATCATACCCTGAAGTTGATGAAGTCTTCTCGTCTTTGAATGCTTGGATGAAGTTTCTTCTATTCCTTCCTCCTTTCTTTCTATAAAAGGAAAGAGCATAATTTTCATCATGAGGGGAGTCTTCCACTCCTCTATCTATAAGTCTGATTTCTTCATGGGTACAGTCTTTACATAGATGATCAAAAGTAAGTAGTTGTTCTCTACCACAGATACTTTGAAGAAATGGTTCCCAATGTCTTGGAAGAGAATTGAGAGTGGTTAAGACAAGTTCTCTATTTGATATGATTTCTCTAATGGAACCTAGCTTATCTATGATCTATGAAATATTCATGAAGAAGGTAGCAACAGTGTCATCTTTTTTCATATTGATATTTTGAAGCTTTCCCTTCAATATAAGAGCTCTAAGGGTGTTGTTACTCTCAAACATATTCTTCAATGCTTCATACATTTCATAAGTTGTATTCAATTTGACAATACGAGGTAAGATATGATCTCTTACTGAGTAGATGATTATCTTCCTTGCCTTGACGTCATCTTCCTTCCTTTCTTCCTTCTCTTCATCAGTAGATGTCTCTGGTAAAGTCATTTGTATCACACTCAATAGGTCATCCTATTCAAGGTTGATCTGAATTCTTAACTTCCAGGAGCTAAAGTTCCTTGATCCATCAAGCCTATCTTCCACCAAGGTTCTATTCTTCATGGTTTGCATATTCTTCCACAAACCCTTAGCAACTGGGCTAGAAAACCTAACGGCTAGGCTAGGATAGAAATATTAGATTTTATTGGGATTATGACTATCAACAATAAGCCTTGAAAGTCAGAATAATACTGGTAATCTTGAAAAAACCCTCAATGAGTTGTAGAAACCCTAAAAATGAAATTGTGCAGAAAAATTGCAGAACCCTAGAAACCCTAGGGCAAAAAATCCAAAATTTTTGGAAATGCAATCTGTAGGTTTTGGAGGTGCACTGAAGGATTCTGTACACTCCTATTCAATTTTAATCCCCAATGCTCAAGAATAAAGTTCTGAAGCACCCAAAAATGAGAGGGTCATACCTTTTTCTGGAAACCCTAGGAGGGTCGTATGGTTGTGAAGAAGAGAGAGGACGACTTGATTAAGGCTTGTGCAATGGGTTCTTCAAGACCTATGCTTTGACACCATGTTGAATTTTATCTATTCTAGGCTCAAGCATGAGGTTTATTTCATTTATCATGTACTTGAACCATAAACAAACGTAGCTACACCATACACAAGTGTTGTAATAACCAAGATCACAATAGGAAATACCATGCACAAGAAATATCCATCCCCCAACCATAAAACCCTAATGCACACAAGAGGGTGCTCTACCACCTTGAAACTAGCACCCAAGAGAGGTGTGCACTTCAGCCCTAAAATGTACTTACTGAAATACTGAAATTACATGTGTGAGTGTGTTTCCTCAATGGGGAAATCACCTTTATTTATACTAGACCAGACACAAAAAAAGGTGTGTCTATTCAAAAAACATGGCCGACCTCAATAACTTAGAAATATAATAAATTATTACAAAAAACCTTAATTGTCTTTCACATATGGTGGGGTCGACTTGTACCCTTTACATCACAATTATGGTTACAAGTAAATATTACACTTAGACAATATAGCAAGGGATACACACGTCCACTAGTGCTCAGCCACTAGGGACACGTCCACCTATGCTCAGCCATAGGGACGTCATACTCAATAGATCTCTATCTAAATTGAGTCCACAGAAGAATCATCTGGAGTACCACATCATCAAAACTCTCACACAAAGGCGAATGATACACCCATCACATGGGCACACCCAACCACTGGGGGACAACTCAAATCTCACACAGAGGAGAACAATGACCCATCACATGGGCATACCCAAAACTGGGATCTCTCAGAGGTCGACTCGACTTAGTCACAGAGGAGAACGTACCCTGGAGGATGTCTCACGACACTGCAATAATCAACACATCCATGATAAACACACATAAAACACACACCTCTGATCCTGTAGACACTTTTGTATATCATAAAACAAATAACTAAACCAACCTGTGCATCAACAATCTGGTACAAGAATCTCTTCACACCCTCTCACAATATTTTCAAAGATTCATGACTTCCTTCACTACTACCCATAGATATCCACTATAACCCACATACATTTACTCCCTTCTGACCTGCAACCCATAGATACCTCAGAAACTAGAGTTACCCACAATTTCTTCAACTCCAAGACTCTTACCTACGACCTTCTTTCGCACCGTTAGACTTTCTACCTCATACTCAATCTTAGATTAGCCAATAGACCAAAATTTATTCACAAGATAGATAATCAATAGAGATGTGTGTTAATTGCACATATAAAAGACTCCTTGGTGGGTATTTATATTTTTTCTAGGTAACTTCTTTCCTTACTTTAGGGGTTTCTTGTTACAACCTCTTAACCCTTTCATTAATTGTCTTGTAACCAACTAGAGGCCTCATAACCCATCTTTGGGGCTTTCAACTTCATGACCTCATAACTCCTCAATCGCGAGGAACCGCATGGTGTTCCACCTATCACGAGAAACAACACAAAAAAGACTATCCATTTATGACTGTGTTACATGTATTTACAGTGTACATCATTTCCTTATTCCTTAAACAACTTTTGGATTCATGACCTCATGTATGGGGATTCTTGTAGATTTCTTCAAAGTGTCTTCTTGCGAGGGCCATGCTTAAATATACACCATAAGGGGACCACTTTGGAGAATTATCCAAATACACCCATCACATATTTTGACATAAATGACGACCACAACTTGTTGACATCAATGACAACCCACAATCCAGCAATGGGAAAGAGAGAAAAATGGGCATACTTTGTTAGTCGATCCACTACTACCATCATGACGGTCTTTCCTTCTAATTTTAGTAAACTTGTAATAACATCCATTGAAACTTGTTCCCAATGTTGGCTTGGTATGGCTAATGGTTGTAGGATACCTAGAGTCTTGATTGTCTCTCCCTTATTCTGTTGGCAGACCAAACATTCAGACACAAAATTTTGAACATCATTTTTAAGACCTTCCCAGAAAAATCCTTCTTGATCTTGTGGTATGTTTTCAAGAATCATGAATGTCCCCCTATAGGAGAAGTGTGTAATT